>BLSH010509625.1:745398-770280 GCA_018402905.1 Glandirana rugosa
CCCCCCCCCCCCCCCCCACCCAGTTTTGACAGGTACCCAGCTCTCACTGCTGGGGCCCCAGAGCGGAAGCTCTCCCCCCCCCCCAGCAATCTTCTGGGACACGTCACAGGTCCCAGAACATTGCCCAGCCACTCAGGAAGCACAGCGCAGCTCACGCACCCTGTCACAGCCAGGTGCCCAAACTAGTGATGCTGGCGACGTGGAGAGGAGAAGGAGAGATCCGAGGCTTCGGATGGCCGCATTGCTTGACCGTGGGATACGCGAGTGTGTGTTTATTAAGAGTCAGTGTAGCTGCTGACTTTTAATAAACTCAGAAACGGCTGGAACACTACTTTAAATGCTCACTTGAAGTGCTCTCTCTATATATTATTTCATTTTCAATAGCAATATATTTTTGAAAATGCTAGCAAATCTGACTTCTTCAGGAAAGCCAATTGCTACCAAAGCTTCCTACCTCCTCACATGTCATAGCCCTCTTTATTCTGGAAGTGTCACATTTGACGCTTTTTGGGGGGGGGATCCCCTATAATACTGAGCACAGGAACACATATGGGGCTCCCCTGTAATGCTGAGCACAGACACACATATGGGGATCCCCTATAATACTTAGCACAGGAACACATATGGGGCTCCACTGTAATGCTGAGCACAGACACACATATGGGGATCCCCTATAATACTGAGCACAGGAACACATCTGGGGCTCCCCTGTAATGCTGAGCACAGACACACATATGGGGCTCCCCTGTAATGCTGAGCACAGACACACATATGGGGCTTGCCTGTAATGATGAGCACAAACACACACACATGGGGATCCCCTGTAACCCTGAGGAACACATATGGGGTTCCCCTATAATACTGAGCACAGGAACACATATGGGGATCCCCTATATTGCTGAGCACAGGAACACATATGGGGCTCCCCTGTAATGCTGAGCACAGGAACACATAAGGGGATCCCCTATAATGCTGAGCACAGGAACACATAAGGGGATCCCCTATAATGCTGAGCTCAGGAGCACATATGGGGCTTGCCTGTAATGATGAGTACAGACACACACATGGGGATCCCCTGTAATACTGAGGAACGCATATGGGGTTCCCCTATAATGCTGAGCACAGGAACACAAATGGGGATCCCCTTTAATACAGAGCACTGGAACACATATGGGGCTCCCCTGTAATGCTGAGCACAGGAACACATATGGGGATCCCCTATATTGCTGAGCACAGGGCGACATATGGGGATCCCCCTGTAATGCTGAGCACAGGAACACATATGGGGATCCCCTATATTGCTGAGCACAGGGACACATATGGGGATCCCCTATATTGCTGAGCACAGGGACACATATGGGGATCCCCCTGTAATGCTGAGAACAGGGACACATATGGGGATACCCTATATTGCTGAGCACAGGGACACATATGGGGATCCCCTATATTGCTGAGCACAGGGACACATATGGGGATCCCCCTGTAATGCTGAGCACAGGGACACATATGGGGCTCCCCTGTAATGCTGAGCACAGGGACACATATGGGCATCCCTATATTGCTGAGCACAGACACGCTGCACATATAGGAGGACATACCAGGTGCAATGTATAGCCATGCCCCCACCATGTGTGACCCCATTCCCAGCAGCCCCCCTGACACCTGTCCCCAGCACACACCGTTCTCTGCAGTCACCGGCTCCACAACACTTCTTGTGCTGGAGGTCACGCTAGGACCCCTCCACACACCAACATGGCGGCACTCGCCTCTCCTACCCGGCTACAGTAACCTAGAACACCGATAACAGACGCTTCCTGCTCACCAGACTCAAACCCCGAGTTCAGCAGGATAAGACGGCGCCTCGAATAACACAATGGTCTTTATCAGTAATACGTTTTACACCATTTCTGAAACAGGCGCATCCAGGACAGCCTAGTTGGTAAAAGGCCCAGATTCACTGTCCGCATGCGCACTAAGTCGATCGATCCATCGCCGTAACTGAAGGGGGTGGGTGTTAGTAGGAAGCATTACACAAAAGGTAAATTGTGGCATATTCCGCTCGGCTCTGTTATGGGTGCATAAGCCTGCGCATCACGTGATTGCATGTAAGCGCCTGGGCGGCCATGATTGGTGTGGGCAATTCTGGTTATTCGGTCTCGGGTTGAGTGTGTATTTTCACCTATTGGGTTAGGTGACAAGGAGGCTGGAGAGGATGTGTTACGAATCCTGAACCCGTGAAATGAAACAGTGTACAGCGAGGAAGGAGGGATTTTATACGGTGCTTCTCTCTCTATAAGGCCTGCTAAGAAGAGCAGAGCTCTAGGTGTTCACACAGCAAAGAGGACCTGTTATCCTCACACAGTCCATGACAGAGGAACATGAGCAATGACTCTGCTTCACTCACATTTCTAGTTTGTGTTTAAGTGGAAATATGAGCAAAGTGGTGATGGCAGAGGAGTATGCAGTGCACACTAGCAGAGCTCCCAACTGTCCCTGATTTGGAACAAAGTCCCTCTATCCCTCATTGCTCTTCGGTTGTCTCTCATTTTGGTCTGATGCCTATATATAAAATATATATATAATGCACTATTTATCTATCAAAAAGCGTTTTACAATGATAAACCTTTCATCCAATTTCTAAATTGCTGCATTTGTACATTTAAAAAGCAAATATGAATATTATAGAAGAGGTAAAAATGCACTTGTGGGTTTAAAGTGGTTGTCAACCTGTGACGACCACTTTAACCTACAGGTAAGCCTATAATAAGGGTTACCTGTAGGTTCCCTGCATATCTCCCAAACCTGCACGGTTCAGGATATATGCAGTGTTCTGCATGTGCCAATGTCATTTTAGCCATGCGCAGTGAAGAAACAGCCTCCGTGTTGTTTCTCCACTGAGACCGTGCCGTGACTGGCGGGAGTGACATCACGTAACTCCGGCCAGTAACAGAGCCGGAGATCATGGCCCCGGAAGGAAGAGGGGCTGAAGATGGACGCCGTCAGCACAGGGGACAACGCTGGACATCGCAGGCTTTGCTTGCAGGTAAGTGGCACATAATGGGCTACTATGTGATGCAGCCCATAATGCTTCTAATTTACAGGGGTATGTAGATAGGGTTGCCACCTCATCCCTTTAAACCCGAACACATATGAATTACACAGGTTCTGTGGCTGATTAAGGTGGTAATTAAACTCACTTGGTGCCTTATCTGTGTAGCACCCTCCTAGTTTGGGTACTAGTGAGTGTATATAGTTTTTGGCTCTATCTGCTTAACAGAGGAGCTGACAGGTAAATTTACATGCTGTCTGTCAGGGAGCCTGATTTGATAAGGTCTCCTCTATGTGCTCTGGTGCTGTTTAATATGGTCTGGAGATCCTTTTACCCTGTCCAGTAGTATGGGTCCCTATTGGACAGAGGGAGAAAACCTCAGCCAGTGACAGCAGGTGTATTTGGAGGTGGTTCTGACCAGCTAGCAGGGGAGTGGTGACCCACTGCATCTTGGATGAACACCTTCGTATAAAAAGGAGCACATGGGCTCAAGGTTAGGAGTCCCAGCCCACCCAAGCTTGAGGGGTGAGGTGTATGTTTAGCTCCTGGCTGCTAGGCCCGAGAGCCTATCCAGGAGGCTGCTGGCTGCTAGGCCTAGTCGAGGCCTATCCGGATGTTGAAGCTGCAACCCACAGTTCCTTGAAAGCTGACAGAGGGAGGATGTCCTTGGATTCAGTCTGATACTGCAGTGGCAAAGTGTCGCTTGGAGGTTGGCAGAACAGGGTACCGACTGTCCCAGGACATGGTGTGAGTACAGATCTGTGAGAGAATCCCTGTGTGATAGAATTTCCCCTGCTCTCATATCAGCTTAATTGGGTGTGCCACTTAGAAAGGAGACACTGGAGAGTCTTGAATAACAGAGTCCAGCTTCTGTCCTTACTGTTTAACAAGGGACCTGTTCTGCTAAAGTCAGCCTGCCATAAAGTGCATTGGTAGTCTGCTACATTGAGTTAGAAAGGAGACACTGGCTAGTGTCTTGAAGAAACAAAGTCCGGCATGTCCTTTGTTGCTTAAAGATGGACTTGTTTCACTGGAGTCAGTCTGCTGTGTGAAGCCACTGATTGCCTGCTGTACAGAGCCTAGGGAGAATTTGTCCTCAGTTACAGTCAGTTACTTGGAGTATCCTATCTCTACCCTTCTCCTATCCAAGTTCAACAAATAAAGCATTGAAAATTCATCCCCTATACGGGTCATTGGAAACAAGCAGGATTGTGTGTGCACCTGGCTGTGTGGAAATACCATAGTGACTGGCTGCAATAATATTCAGTGGGAGGCTCGGGAAAATATACATTTCATTAGCAGCTCCTTCGGGGGTACCGCTACAGCTGCATTAAATTAGTCTCAGAACCTGTGTAATTCATATGTGTCCGGATTTAAAGGGATGAGGTGGCAACTCTATATGTAGAGGAAGTAAACCCAGATCCTCTTTAACTAATAATTCTTTTTGTATAATTCTCCTTTAAGGGCGGTGAGGCAGGGGGTGTGTCCTATGCCTACATACTTTTGCTAATAGGTGTACCTTGTTCCCATCTCAAAAAACAATTACAACAGGGTTTAAATCTACTTTAACATAAGATGTTTTACTTTTTTTTTTCTGAGCCCTGTAACATAGTTTTATTACCTGTTGATCCTGGTAGTAAATTTGTTATTTTACCATGTCCTTTAACTCTTTTGCTGCCAGGTCCATACGTCATACGGTCTATATATCTCACAAGCCAACTTCTGGCTGTCAGATGGAAGCAGTACAGCGCCTCTACAGGTGCCAATTGCTTCTACACCCCCTCGTTAATGCCCCCCTCCCCCAAACCATGTATCCCAGGCTCCCCTTGCCGATCTGCGGGGCTGGGACAGTCATGGTAAGTACTGCCAGGTAGAAGGAAGGGAGCTCAGCCGACATGCTTCCACTCTCCTCCCTTATCTTCTTGCTGTCCCGGAAGAGACATGTATGATCCTCCTTCCACTTTCCCTGGCCACCATGGCTGGGAGACAATCTAGTGCAATGTGCCCTGCACTGCTTTAGATGCTTTAGATGCATTAGAGCACAGGGGAGACATCCAGGGTCTTTTAGGCCCCAAAAGTCCCATTAAGGCCCCTTTCACACTGCCGCAACTTGAGAGTCGCACAATTTTGATGCAATTTCAACACAATTTTGCCACGATTTCAGGGAATTCCTGTGCAAACTTGAGGTCTATGGACCTCAACTCGCATGAAAGTCAGATCAAAGTAGTGCAGGGATTACTTTGAAGTCGGCACAACTTGAAGTTGCACAGATATGAATGGTTGCCATTGGAAATCATGGGGAACGACTTGTCATGCGACTTTGCAGCCCCAAGTAACAGGACAAGCCGCACAAGTGTGAAAGGGGCCTAACCTGTTCAATACCGGCAGTGGCGGCTGGTGCTGGAGGATTTTTGGGGGCCGCTGGTGGCTCCCTCCAGGTCCGCACTCACCCTACGGTGGAGCTCCACTGGACGGTCTGTAAAGCAGGCTGCTCCTCCAGTCTCTCCTCCCTTGCTCTCCGGGCTGTTGTCATCACTAATCTGTCCTCCATGTATGCAGAACTACCATTAATCTACCTGTCCCTGGCACTGAGTGAGTCACATGTTGCACTCTCTTCTCATGTCCGGCACTGGTCACATGGCCCCCGCGCCCTCCTTCTCTCCTTGTATGTCTCGCTGACAGGGGTAGGCACATGAGGGGCTAAGTCACGTATCCGGCCAGAGGCACTCCTCTCCCCCCTGACACTCTGTCACCGCTCCCCGACGTCTCACTGGCTCGGCTGGCCTGTCAGTTATGCAGAGGGTGGTGTCTTTCTGAGTGGCTGATGCAGATTCTCTGGCATTGCAAGGTGGGAGGGCTCAGGACACAGAGCACTGCACCCCAAGGACAATGTAAACTGGCCAATTGGGGCCTCGGCATGTGGTCACGTGCCTGTGAGGGGGTGACTGACCTGGTAGAAACCTATTGGTCTGGCGCCCCCCATAGTGCCTGGCAGTGTTGCCAACTGTCAGTATTTTTACTGGCAGCCAGTAAAAAATGGGCACTTTCTCCTGTCAGTAAATACCAGTAAAAGGAAAAGGTTGCCAGTAAAAAATATGGCTGTGATGCTCTGCTCGGAACTGCGTATGTGAAGTTTGGGTCTGGAGCCGGCCGAGACCATCTGAGTGCTACGATGTGTTCAGGTGGTGCCGGCAGGGGAGCAGGCCTGGCGGAGGCGATGTCGTGTGATGTCATGGTACAAGGGAGGCGAAATGGCCAGAGCCTCTTGTGCGGGTCTGTGGGACGGCAGCAAGGCAAGCCAGGAGCAGGACAGTCAGTGTTGTTTGGGCTGGAGTGGACTGAAGGGACCATCTGACATGGAGGGAGACGGTCACTGTGACTCAGTAGAGGACGTGTCGTGTCGGTGAGATGTCATCATCATCTGTGCTGCTGCCGGTGTCACTGTGTGAGTCAATTTCATGTGTGCGCCCCTGCCCATTCTACTTTATTGCCCTTCTGAGTCCTGTCCCTGAGCTACTTACTATTTCAAAAATAAAATAAGAAATATGTTTCTTAATATCTACCTTAAATCATTTGTAGCCTAAATACTGAAATTTGCACTTAAAACTGTAATTTTGGAAATGCCAGCAAAAACTTGGCTATGCCAGTAAATTTTGGGTGTTGTATCAGTAAATTTCAATCTGGTGGGTTGGCAACACTGGTGCTTGGCCACACAGTGCAAGCTGGGGGGTGGCGCCGTGGGCTTGGGAGGGCCCTGCGCCCCTTGTGGACCGGTTGCCACTGAATATCGGGCACTTTCACCCTCTTCCTGCCCAGGTTCAGCTTTCAGAGCTGTCACACTTTGACTGACAATTGCATGGTCATGCAGCACTGTAACCATATACAATTTTTATAATTTTGTTCAAACAAATAAAGCTTTTTTTTTGGTGGTCTTTAATCACCACTGGGGTTTTTGTTTTTTGCTAAATAAACGAAAAAAGACCAAAGTCCACAAACTATGGCATATATCTGAAAATGTACTGACCGCCTATCTTATTTCTTGAGGCCCGAAAATGTCAGGATAGTACAAATACCCCCCAAATGACTCCTTTTTTGAAAGTAGACAGTCCAAGGTATTTAGCAAGAGGCATGGGAAGTTTTTTGAAGTTGTAATTCTTTGTCACATTTTTTTTGAAAATGAAGAAATTAAAAAAAAAAAAAAAAAAAAATCACAATTTTTTTTTTTTTTTTTAGATACCGTAGCATCATCATATGACTGGTGTGGCAGTGATAAAGGATGGTGACTGGTGTCATGAAAAGTTTTTTTAAATATTATAGGTAGAGATGGGCTCAGGCGTGTTCGGGATCCTAGTCCCAACCCACCTGCCCGAACCTGCCAGGAAGCCGACACTGTACAGCGCTAATCACAGGCAGTGAGACCTCTTCCGGTCCACAGCTGCACAGCTTGGGAAATGTCTCACTGCCTGTGATTAGCGCTATGCAGTTTCAGCTTCCTGGCAGGATCGGGCATGTGGGTTGGGACAAGGATCCTGAACACGCCCGAGCCCTTCTCTAATTATAGGTAATTATATAGCACTGACATTTTACACATTGTACATCCACAAAAGTCCCTGCCCTCCAGGAGCTTACAACCTAATGGCGTGGTGATACACACTTCAATACATAAGTGTTTCTTTTCTGATCAATTTCTTCTGATGGGGTTAATTGATCTATAATTGGCAACCCAGTCGATCGATATACATCACACAGGGAGGTGGATTTCAATCACTAGTTAAAGTTATATTAAAGGCAATGCTTTTGACTTTCGCTGCTGTCTCAGCCAATGTGGAGGGAGAGTCCCTGGAGAGCCGAGGTTATCGTGCACAACACTGGATCGTGGTGGGGCTCAAGGAAGTATTAGGGGGGGCTGGGGGCGCTGCTGCACGCAGAAGGTTTTTTACCTTTACATGCATGAAGCTAAAAAACCTTAAACCTTATAAACCACTTTAAAGTGATTGTTAATCCTCACCTTGTAAAACAACCCATTCAATTTAAAAACAAAATGAAAAGGCAAAACATTTGTGTATAGATATAAAAACAATTCTAAATAACTTTTTTCCCTTTTTTATAAGTGATCACATTCTCTCTGCTCTCAGCTGCATAAGAGCTGGAGGGAGGCACAGCGGTAGCTTCCCAGTGAATGGCTGTGCAAGGTCAGGACAAGACTTATCATTGGAGGAGAGTAGACTGAGTTCCTAACGTAGAGAACTGATCACGCTGTGCTCTCATGCCTATTGTGGTCAGTTTTTAATAGAAAGCAGAGAGACTGGGAGGAACACTGGGGCTTTAACACAAAGGAAGCAATACAAAGAGAACAGGATATTTTTTCATACAAGTACATGGTACAAGAGGCTTATATTAGGAATATAAATTGCTGGGTTTGCATACTCTTTAAAATATGACGTAGGTTATGATTATAAGTTAGCAACTGCATTTCTGTTTTCACCATGTAATTGTCACAGATCTGCAGCTTCACTCTCCTCTATTTCTAAGACTAGCAGGCAAGGTTTTAACTTGTAAGGTTCTGTTTTAGCTCACAAGGCGTGTGTTCAAGACTGGTTACCTACTTGCTGTTGATTCAGTTAGCTACAAGCCCACCCCAGCCAGGTCATCTCCCTTTCTACATACGCTGGGATCACTGCTTCAGGCTTTGCCTGAGCAACAGTTAGTTTTCCTAGTGCCACGTCCTAAGAAGAGTCCTTGTGCCCCTGGCAAGATCCCAATGTGTACCACCAGTGCTTCCTCATGTTCCTGGCTTATGAGAAGGCTCCAGTCAACCACTATACTCTTGGTGTTCTATGCTTTGAAACACTCCTAGTGACCCTGAAATTCCCTGTGATCCTGTAGCCACATCCCCCTTGCCCCTAGTGTCTGAGGCAGATGTCTCCCAGTGTCTTCCAGTGTTCCTGCTTGCAACCTTTATCCTTGCACCTGTTGTGTGCTTTGTTCATTCCAGTGTGATTGAGTCAGAGGTTTTCCTTGTCTACCTCTGTCAGCTTTCAGCCTTCCAGCCCCTCTGTGATCTCTTGTGAATTCCTGTCTGTTATTCATTAGCATCACCTGTCTGCAATCTGCTTCGGTGTCTCCTAGTGTATTTCTAGTCCAGTGGCGGCTGGTGAAGTTTTAGGATGGGAGGGTGCCAGGCACCGCTCTTCCTTTTTGACCCCTCCAACTTCCAACAAGCCCCACCCGTTATAGAATCCACCCACTCCATCCCCTGTATTCCACATATTGTGTCAGGAGTACACAGCTCAGCATCACAGGACACAGTATACAACTTAGCATCACAGGACACAGTATACAGCTCAGCATCACAGGACACAGTATACAGCTCAGCATCACAGGACGCAGTATACAGCCCCAGCATCACAGGACGCAGTATACAGCCCAGCATCACAGGACACAGTATACAGCTCAGCATCACAGGATACAGTATACAGCTCAGCATCACAGGAAACAGTATACAGCTCAGCATCTCAGGACACAGTATACAGCTCAGCATCTCAGGACACAGTATACAGCTCAGCATCACTGGTGGGGTAAATTGCAGCCAATATCACAGGTGGGGGTAAATTGCAGCCAATATCATAGGTGGGGGTAAATTGCAGCCAGTATCACAGGTGGGGGTAAATTGCAGCCAATATCACAGGTGTGGGGCACTTATGCAGCCAATAACACAGATGGGTGCACTTATGCAGCCAGTGAAACAGGTGGGGGCACTTATGCAGCCAGTGACACAGATGGGGGCACTTATGCAGCCAGTGACACAGGTGGGGGCACTTATGCAGCCAGTGACACAGGTGGGGGCACTTATGCAGCCAGTGACACAGGTGGGGGCACTTATGCAGTTAGTGACACAGGTGGGGGCACTTATGCAGCCAGTGACACAGATGGGGGCACTTATGCAGCCAGCGGCACAGGTGGGGGCACTTATGCAGCCAATAACACAAGTGGGGGCACTTATGCAGCCAATAACACAGGTGGGGTACATTGCAGAGACCCCCCCAAGGTCGAGACAGGTCCCGCACTTTCCCCATCTAATAGGCAGGCAGGATTAATGCAGAGTATCAGCATGTGGAGAAGCGGGCTGTGAGTCTGCAGACTATGAGCATGCGGAGAAGTGGGCTGTGAGTCTGCAGAGTATCTGCATGCAGAGAAGCAGTCTGTCCCTCATCGTCGAGCGGTCAGGGTCTCTGTGGGAGTGGGAGTCACGTCCACTGCCACAGTGACCCGCCCCCGGCCACCGCATCCAATGACACTGAGCCGCAGGCTCAGGGCAGCCAATCAGGCTATGTGTGTGTGCCTGTTCAAGCGCACCCACAATAGGCTCAATACTTGCCTGTCAGGTGACAACCAAGGAGCCGAAAAAAAAAAAGAAAGTCAATGTACCGGTGCCACCTGCAGGGGGGCTGGGCTAACTTTTATTTTCTCTCTTTAGCCGGCGGGGAGGCGGCGCCCAAGCACCCCTTATACACCAGCCGCCATTGTTCTAGTCTGTTTCCTGCTCACTGTCCTCATGCAACTCTGCCTGCACAGTATAGCCGCACTTGCAAACTAGCCTTTAAAGTAAGGTGACCAGACGTCCCTGGGGACAGTCCCCGTTTTGAGGAGGCTGTGCCTGGAGAAGGTCTGTCCCCGGTTGTGTCCCGGACTGATACTGGGTAGTACACCTCAAGCTGGGGCAGAGGGAGGGGCGCCCAGGGCCGGCCCTACCATGGGCCATGCTGGGCTGTCTCTAATGGGGAGAGAGGGGGGGGCGAGTGCTGCCAGATTACACATAGCGGGGATCTCCCGTTTACCCAGCTGTCAGGCTAAGTCCCGCCTCCTAGGCAGGTTCCTATGATAGGCAGCACACTAGTGACATCTATCATAGGAGGCGGGACTTCTTTTGAGGACAGCGGCCATGAGGGGTGAGCAGGAGATCCCCGCTCTGTGTAATGTGACTCCTCTCCTCTCTATACACTGATCACAGCTACGGCTGGGCTGCTGGGCACTGAACGGGCTGCTAGGCACTAAACAGGCTGCTGGGCACTGAACAGGCTGCTGAGCACTGTACAGATTGCTGGTCACTGAACAGGCTGCTGGTCACTGAACAGGCTGCTGGTCACTGAACAGGCTGCTGGTCACTGAACAGGCTGCTGGTCACTGAACAGGCTGCTGGTCACTGAACAAGCTGCTGGGCACTGAACAAGCTGCTGGGCACTGAACAGACTGCTGGGCACTAAAATGGATGCACTTTTTTTTCAAATGTATGCACTGATATACAAGAAAGATATCAGTGGAGCCATAGAAAATACAATGAACTCAATCTAGTGTACAGTATAGGTTATACTAGACACAGCAACTGTCAGGGATATACAATAGTCAGACAGGCATAGCATAGCATAATACATGACAAATAAAGTAATGGTGAGCAAGGTCAGCACTGACACTCAGAAACTATGGCCAACATATTAAGGGAAGAAAAAGAAAGACACAGTAAATAAAAAGAAAAAGAGGGGAAGAAAAATAAGAAAGGAAAGAGGGTGAAAAGGAAGAGATCAGGGAGAGTAAAGCGAAAAGAAGAAACAAAACAGAGTATGACAGTACCAAGGGAGAAAGTGGTCTGTATTCTTTTTTTCCCCCAGTATAAAAGTACATCTTCCAAATGCTGCGTAAGGAAGCCATGGTACTCTAGAGCAGTGGTCTCCAAACTGTGGCCTGTGGGCCAGATGTGGCCTCTTGATAACTTTTATCCGGCCCCTTGGGGCATCATTCCTCCCAGAGAATATAACAGAGGATCCAGTAATTTACATTTGGATAAGATTGCTTTCCTTGCATAAAACATTGTATAAAATAGAAACAACCTCTTGTGGTAAGTTGTAGCAATGTTATCAGTAATATCTAGTAATAGGTGTAATGGGTCCACAGCAATTGTTAAATTGGTTCTAAATGCAATTTTTTTTTTTAAATAACACATGTTATGCTTACCTGCTGTGTGCAATAGTTTTGGACATGGCAGTCCTTATCCTCCTATTTTCGGGTCCCCCGCTGGTCCTCTGTGCTTCCCCCCCGCCAAGTGCCCCCCTCGTGTGTGCTCATTCTCAAGCTGTGTCCATTGCATAGAATGCATTAACATAAAAAGAATGTTGTACCTTTAAACCCACTTTAAAGCACTAATTACATTGAAGTGGTTCTAAATCTAAAAATTTTTTTAACCTTAAAGCAGTCCATGTGTAGCAGGGAGATGGTTATCTCACCTGCAGTATCAGAAGACACTCTGCCACAATGTTGCAGTGAGACTGTTTCCCTCTAGTGCCAGCTAAGATTCTGTGTCATCACACCCTACTAGCAAAACATACAGGGAATTGTAGTACCAGGGCTCAAGTGGCACATTCGTTTGAACTGCTGGGGAACTACAACTCCCAGCCCACTGGGAGTAAAGAACAGGCTGCTGGGAGAGGATATAAAAAGGCTTGTCTATGCCTAGTTCTAGGCACGAGAGGAGCCCTGACACGTGCATCTTTGGAGCACCTGCGGACAGCCCTGCTTTACTGTCCAGCGGCAGTCTGGAGACCGTTTCTGCTCCATCTGAATCACACAGTAGCTGATCCGGGTAGGCTGCAGTGGAGGTCGGGCGCCATCCTCTGAGCCAGGAACCAGAGAGGGATCCCAAGTGTATATCCAGGCGCAGCTGCAATGTCGGTGTGAAGCATTCCAGTATGAGGTGATCAGTCGGATCACTAGAGGAGCCTGCATGCTCCAGGACGTTCATTTGGGCCTTGATCACAGGATTGGGTAAGGGGCATTTTGCCCACGCTGTATACAGACATCATTGCTGTTAGTCACCTTGCTGACACTTGTAGTGCTACAGGACACAAGGCTAGTTAGATACAGGGACACTGTATACAAACACCATTGTCCTTTCACCCTCCCGAGGAAGATCCTGCATTCTTCACTTGATAATCTGGGCCAGTTGTGTTGTTTGGCCCTGCTATTCAGCAGTTTAAGTGCAGCAACAAGATTGGCTAGCTGAAGAATCTAAAGCCTCATCTTCCTTCCAAGAGACTGAAGTTACTGGTGCCATACAGGCATGCACACACATGTTCAGGGCTCTGTATATGTAGTGGGTGTGTGGAAAAGTTTAAGTCACTTAAGTTAAGCCACTGGATATTGAACTGAGTACAGTGTTTGTAGCTGGGCCTGGTGTCAGGAGACAGAAGAGAGAGGTCTGACATAAAGAGGGTCATTCTTCTGCTCTTCTCCTGCCTGGACTCATAGAGCCAAATGTGAGTAGAGGTAACCAATCCAATATAAAGTGTGATATTGTGATTTATTTGCCATTTAAGTGTGCCTCTGCTCTTGGGGTTATTCTCAGGTTTGGAATCCCCTGAAAGCAGTCTGAATACAGTATTGAGCTATATTGCTCTTGATCTCAGTTATTGCTCTTCAGTTACATTACTTAAATATATATTGTTATTGTCTGTTACCCTTTCCACAGAAATATTGCAGTATAAGATAATTTCTGTTTTTTATCATAGTGTGTGTGTTTCTCATTGGTTATTGCACGTACACTATTGCCAGGGGTGCCAAGGGGGGCAGAGACTGTTATTGGGGTTGAGAGGCAGAGTAATGGACTGAACATACTTAAGCGGCTCCTATGGGGGTAGTGCTACATGTGGGGTTCGTCCGGGATAATACCGGTACTCTGCAATCAACTCCTCGAGACAGCACCCCTACAAGTGCCAAGATGGACCTGGTTGCTGGGACACAGTGGTGCAGTGAAGAAGGCACCAGCCCAGAATCAAGCATAGTGATTGAACTCCCTGGGGAGGCCTGGACTGGCGAGTCTATCGGTCAGGTGGTACAGACGTTATCATTAGACAATAAAACATGGGTGATTGATTGTCAGACCTGACCGTGAGGCCTCCTGCACTCATGTGCTGCTGGAATGGAAGCAAGGGATCCCTGATCCTTTCTGAGGGTCCAGTGTGCAGCTGGCCGACCAGCCTGAATTTAGTCTAATCCAGTCACACATACCAGACAGGTGTCCGGCAAGTACCAGTCGAGTCAAGGCCTTGAGGGAAGTGCCCCCTCCCATGCTGTCTTCAGCCATGATTGGGCCAGAGTTCTTCGCTGCTCTTGGAGACTTTGTGTCAAAATTGCCAAGGGACACTCTGACGTGCTCTGGAAGTGAGTACCAGAAATTCAAGCTCTTTTCTGGAAGACACCCAGTGCCTACAAAGAACAGCTTTGAAGAGTGGCTGGACCAGGCCACACAAGCCTTGGGTGAATGAGACATTCCTGAGACTCTCAAGAAGCAGAGAATTACTGAGAGTCTAAGGGGACCAGCCTCAGAAGCTATCCGTAATCTGAAGTTTAGTAAGAAAGATTGTGTCTCTCAAGACTACCTGAATATTCTGCAGGAGGAGTTTGGGCTGATGGTGACAGCAGCAGACTGATTTGAGCATGCTCTAAAATGCCAAGGTGAATGCCTGTCTGAATACATCAGACGTTTGAATAAGATGTTGCATCAGATCATATTTTAAAGAAAGGGATGCCACCTTCTGCCATAGATCAAGCTAGAATGCAGCAGATCCTGAGAGGTGCTTTATGCTCTGATCCAGTTTGGATTTGACTGCAGACTTCAGCAGATGCCGTGTCCATGAAATATCCTGAGCTCATTAAATTAGTGATAGAGTAGGAAGCCATGCTGGAGAATAAAGGAACGAACCAGGGGTCAGAATCTGCTGTTGTAGTCAGAGTGGCCAGCACAGCTGATAGAGATCCAGAGATTGGGGTTCTGAAGACTCAGATGTCCAAGCTAATGGAGATGGTGACCGGGTCATTGGATGTCAGGTCTGAGATAGCCGCAGGATAGATCGCAGGATTGGGTGAGGGGGCATTTTGCCCATTTGCAGGAAACAAGGACACTGCACACAGATAAAGTTTATGGACACTGTACACAGACATCATTGCTGTTAGTCACCTTGCTGACACTTGTAGTGCTAGAGGACACAAGGCTATTTAGACACAGAGACACTGTATACTGACACCATTGTCCTTTAACCCTGCAGAGGAAGATCCTGCATTCTTCACTTGATGATCCGGGTCAGTTGTGTTGTTTGGCCCTGCTAATCAGCAGTTTAAGTGCACCAGCGAGAGTGGCTAGCTGAAGAATCCAAAGCCTCATCTTCCTTCCAAGTGGCTGAAGTTACTGGTGCCATATGGGCATGCACGCATGTTCAGGGCTCTGTATATGTAGTGGGTGTGCGGGATAGTTTAATTCACTTAAGTTAATATTACTACTAATATTAATATTATCACTTAATTTTAAACTGAGTACAGTGTTTTTAGTTGGGCCTGTGGTGTCATGAGACAGAGGAGAGAGGTCTGACATAAAGAGGGTCCTTCTTCTGCTCTCCTCCTGCCTGGACTCATAGAGCCAAATGTGAGTAGTGGTAACCGATCGAATATAAAGTGTCATATTGTGATTTATTTGCCATTTAAGTGTACCTCTGCTCTTGGGGTTATTCTCAGGTTTGGAATCCCCTGAAAGCAGTCTGAATACAGTATTGAGCTATATTGCTCTTGATCTCAGTTATTGCTCTTCAGTTACATTACTTAAATATATATTGTTATTGTCTGTTACCCTTTCCACAGAAATATTTCAGTATAAGATTGTTTCTGTGTTTTATCATAACGTGTGTGTTTCTCATTGGTTATTGCACTTACACTATTGTCAGGGGTGCCAAGAGGGGCAGAGACTGTTATTGGAGTTGAGAGGTGGAGTAACGGAGTGAACATACACCAAGCGGAACAAGCGGAGTTCCACCCATTTAAAAGTCAGCAGCTACAAAAATGTAGCTGCTGACTTTTAATAAACAAACACTCACCTAATCCACGGTCCAGCGATGCGGCCGCCTGATGCCTCGCTCCTTTCCCCCTCCCCTCCACGGCACCGGCATTGTAAGTGTGGGCGTCCGGCTGCGCGATCTGAATGGCCGGGCAATCTTCCAGCACCTGTGACGTGTCCCAGAAGATTGCAGGGGGGGGAGAGAGGTGAACTTCCGCTTGGCGCCGCAGCGCCGGGAGAGGAAGTGGGAGCTGGATACCTGTGAAAACTAGGTACCCCCCCAAAAAAAATTACATGCCAATTGTGGCATGTTAGGGGGTCACAGCTCTTAAAGTGTAAGTTCCACTTTTGGGTGGAACTCCGCTTTAAGTGGCTCCTATGGGGGTAGCGCCACACATGCATTATGATAAAAAAACATTTTATATTTTTTGTCCTCCCCCTTCCCTGTGTGAAGGGGAAGAGAGGGGGAGAAGAGATCCAGCGCTGTGCATTACTGCACCTCTTCTCCCCTCTCTTCCTCTTCACACAAGGACTCGAGCAGCAGCAAGAGCTATTGGCTCCTTCTGCTGTCAAGAAATGCAGTGAGGAGAAAGTGGAGGCAAGCCTGAGCCCAGCTGTGTGTGTTTATGGAGCGCAGCTCTATAGACAAAAACAGCTCGGGAGCAAACACACACTGTGTGCCCCCATAGCAAGCAGCTTGCTATGGTGCTACACAAACAAGAGGAGGAGCCAAGATTACCAGCAGGGGACCCGAGAAGAGGAGGATCGGGGTCGCTCTGTGCAATACTATTGCACAGAGCAGGTGAGTATAACATGTTTGATATTTGAAAAAAAAAAAACCTTTAGTAACACTTTAATATCAGCAACCACTGCCATCCCAAATTGCTGAATATAATTACAGGACCAGACCATATGTATAAAGTTACCAACTTTACGGTGGCATTTGGGAAAGCAATCCTCAGCAGCACACTATATTTCTGATAATCTCTGAAGGGTGTGCTATACCCTGTGTAAGAATTTTAGCTGCATTAATCTTTCTCTGACTGAAATCATAGAGGGGAGCTACTGCTGCACCCCTTCTTCCCAATCATTGTGTGGCGGACTCTTATCTCTCATATCTCTCTTCCACTCATGAAATAACTCGGTAACCTAGGGGGGTGTCTTTACTTGATATCCTAAGGTACAGCAAGGAAAGTAGTTTGCCTACATGAAATGAGTAGACTCTCTACCGAGGGGGGGGGGGGGTCAGGGTGACAGGGCAAATTGAGCTTGCACAGCATGTCGAAGTTGTAAAAACCTGAAGAACATTCAGGTAGGTAGCTGGAAGTTGCGTCTCAGTTCATCAAACGGAAGGAGATGTCCTTCGGGTTTTAATTTCAAATCTAGCCAAACCTGTGGAACTGGTATGGATCTTAGATGTGGTGGAGAGGGTTTGTCCCACAGAGGGGTTTGGTAAGATATGGCTTGCAGTTCACTCAGGACCACATTTACCTGTCACCACACCAGCATAGTGGTTTTAATAGAAGTGGTAATGTTTGGATTGGAGCTGGATCCCCTAAATATCAAGTTACTAAGCTTTAAGTATGAGCCCAAGAATGTCGCCTCCATATTCACTGCTGGGTTAGTATTTACCTGAGCGAACCGTCATCAGACCATGACAAGCACAAATGCCCAATAATATTTCTTAAAACAGGAAAGAACCAGCCCTCCCAAAGAAAGAGGAAGTTGTAGGATAGACCTAGTCCTCTGGGGGTTGTTAAAATAAAGAAGGTGATGACCTGACTGAGTTTAGATAAAAGGGTATTGTCTTAGGGATGTGTATAGAAGTATAGGTTTATTTAAAAAAAAAATGAACCTAGGATTAGAGATTGATCCCTCTGTTAAAGTGGATAGGAACAAGACTATTCTAATGCCCAGTGTAATAGAACACCTGAGGTGGTTTGCAAGATGCGAATTATGCATCGCTTGTAAGAATACTTCTAAAACAAAGGAAAAAAAAAAAAAAGCAGAAAACTTGATACTATTACTCCTCTTGGGCTCAGTCATAATATTGGTTTTTTTTTATTGAGGATCATGAATACAAAAAAAAAAAAAAATATATATATATACATATATATATATATATATATATATATTTTATCATTTTAATTTTGTTTTATTATATTATACATTTTAAGAAGAAAACAATAAAGGTATTTTTAATTTTAAAACACTTGGTTTTTGTATAACTGTTCCTGAAATATAGTGGGGAAAATAATTATTTGATCCCCTGCAGATTTTGTAAGTTTGCCCACTTACAAAGAAATGAAGGGTCTATAATTGTTATCGTAGGTGTATTTAAATGAAAGAGACAGAATATCAACCAAAATCCAGAAAAAACACATGATACAAATGTTATAAATTGAGTAGCAGTTCAGTGAATAAAATAAGTATTTGATCCTCAAGCAAAACATGACTTAGTACTTGGTGGAGAAACCCTTCTAAGTGAGCAAACTTACAAATTCTGCAGAAATAATTATTTACGCGTAGAAGGGAGGCCAGAGCACAACGTGAAGTCACTAAACAGAGCGGCCTTTGAATTGCTTGAGGCTTTGCCACAGTGCTACCTGCCTTTCCATGTGCCACAGATCAGGACCCTGACAGGTAAAAAAAAGTGTACTGTGCTGGTCTGCCTTCTAAACTACCATCTCTTGGCTGGGTTCTATCATGTGTCTCACTAAAAGTGATTGTAAACTGCGGGTGAGAAATGGAGCTGAAACCCCTCAGACTGGAGAAGAGTATTGTGCATATTCATGTAACAACTAGCTTGTAGATACATACTTTGATGTCATTGACATCATCTGTGCTTATAGAAGTGGCAGCTACTATGGATACACTTTGATGTGGTGGATGTGGGATACATTGTTATATAAGTAGTCCACAGGTGGATATAAATGAAACAGAGCTACTCTTTCTCTAAGCAAGCACTGACACAACAATTGACAGGTTAAAGTGAAAGTTTTTGAATTCTAACTGTATACTTACATTTTTCCCTACGGACACGTCTTTTTGTTCAGATGTAACGACGCTGTATTTTTTTTTAAAGTGGAGCTCTACGCAAAAGGGGAAGTTCCACTTTAAGGCCTCCTCCCCTGCCCTTGTTTGTGAAAATGGCACTTTTGGGGAGGGAGCCAGAGCTGGTAGCTGATATTGAGAGGTACACGCTCCCACTTCCGCTCCAACTGCCTAGGCCAGTGATTCTGGGCCGCGTGAGATTAGCAAGTGTGCTGTGGGAGTTTTGAAAAATATTTAAAATTGCGGTTAATCAATGTTGCAAAAGTTAAAAAAGTAACATATATAAAAACGCAATCTATGTCAGTCTGTCATTCATTGGTTTCTTTCGTAATGGGAGACTTGTGTGAGATCTCGGGAGAACTTGATCACTCTAATTATATTATAATAATAGAGACTGTTCCATTCCAACTTTGATGCTTATAAATAAAGTTTGTTCATTGTTTAGCGTTGGAGAAATACTTATTCAAGTCTGGAACTCTGAAAGAGAAACTGTTAAATGAAAAGCAAGGAAGCAAGCGAAAGTACGAAGAAGATCATAATCGCTTCAATCTGATTTGCTCTCAAAAGCAGGCACATCCTTCACATTAAATTTAAAATTAAATATATATATATATATATATATATATATATATATATATATATATATATATATATGTAGAAATAAATAAGTTGTTCACAACAAAAATTGTTAAATCTTTTCAGGTGTGATGTGAAAATTTTTAGATCCTTTTGGTCCACCGTAAGACAAAAAAGTTTGAGAAACGCTGGCCAAGGTGATTGGAAGTGAAAGTTCTCTTCCCCCTCCCTCCCTGCAGTCTTCTGGGACACATGACAGGTTCCAGAAGACTGTGAGACCATTCACAATGCGCAGTAGAAGCCGCAAGCTATTACAGCTGGGTGCCCACAGTTAAGATGTTAGAGCCGGGGACAGATGACATGAGGTGAAAAAGGCTAGGGTGAGCCCATTGCTGGATCGTAGGACAGGTAAGTGGTTGTCAACTCTTTAACCTATAGGTAAGCCTATAATAAGGCTTACCTGTAGGTGCCCTGCATATCTCTTAAACTTGCACGGTTTAGGAGATATACAGTGTAAATGCATGTGCCGACGTCATTGGCACATGTGCAGTGAAGAAACAGCCCGACTGGGCCGTTTCTTCATGAAGTGTGCCGTAAATGACGGCCCCCATGCACATGTGCGGGAGTGATGTCAGCGCGGCTCCGGCCAATCAAAGCAATGGAGTCCACGCTGTGATTGGCCGAAGACCGCGATCCCGGAAGAAGGCACAGTCAACATGACTCTGGTCACAGCTGTGCTTGGGGACCTCTGCAACAGCGTCATTCTAAGGTAAGTATTTCATAATGAGCTAATATGCGATGCATACTATTTAATTATGCCTTTGTCTTGCAGGTGTTTTTTTTTTCTTACCCTCCCTTGACAACCACTTTAAGAGTCAGCAGCTACAGTTTTTGTAGCTGCTATCTTTTAATTTTTACACAGGAGACCGTTTAGTAATGTAAAGCCCAATCCAAGCTCATTTAATCTGGGGAAGAGTAACAGCGCTTTTACTTACTTGATTCTTTGCCTCCACGGCAGGTGGCACTTCCCCATGCCCTGGCAGTGGAATGTCCCTTGGCGTCCTAACATCTGTTACAAGGACCCTGCATGGACCCTGCATTGGTCATGATGGCATGAGGGCCTTAAACCGATGAATCATAGGGGAAAAGGCTCTGTGGGAACCAGTATAACAGCACGGAGGAGCAGAGGATCAGTTATGTAAATCCACTTTAACCAGAAGTGCATGTGCAGGTCAAATGCAAGGAACAATTTTCAAGTTTCCTAGTGTTGGAGTGTACAGTATCTGCCAGAAATCCAGAAAGTTAATAATTTTCTTATGCTCTTTCCCTATGCTACTCTCTAATCATTTTACCATCTCCCACCTATATTATAGCAAAAAGGAAAAGGGATTTCTGTAGCTCTGCCATTGGGTATAGATACATTTTAAATGATCTTTCAAATTGTATAATTAATTCAACAGACAAGAAGGGTCCCTAGTTGTTATGGACATTGATGACTATTAAACAGAGATCTTAAAAAAAATATTTAAAGAAGTATACCATAAACTGTTATCAGACCCTACATTGGGGGTTGGAAAAAATCAATATATTTTGGAAAAAATCAATATATGAAGGGATTATAACTAAACATATATTCAACTTCAATGTAACACATCCAGTGGTACCAATTGTATATGTCTTGCCTAGCATACATAAAATCTCATCATTTCCTCCAGGATGACAAAACATTTTTGTACGGATTCCTACCTTTTTTGACAAGATGCTGGTGCCTGCTACTACAAGGAACAAGGATGTACCCGAGGGATTCAACTGATTTTTTTTTTTATAGAGAAGCTACAGAGATGTAATATACCAGATAAACCAGTTTGCTTGGTTGCAGAAGCTACACTGACTAAGAATCACATTCATTGAATCAAGTGAATAATAAAGTGAATAGTAAGGTCCAGGTAGACCTATTTGAAAAGCTTTTATGTCTGATTTAGAAGAACAACCACCCCCTCCTCCTCCAAAAACTCCATGCCACTGGTTTCCATGATTGTATTCTTCGATGATTCTCTTCCTACTTATCTAATCGCACCTTTAGCGTTACTTACAACTCTACTTCCTCTACTGATTCTCCTTCTTCCCTGCATTTTCAGAAATGGAGAAAACAAAACAGAGAAGTACGGAGAAGCCGTGATCGGTGGTGGAGGATCTAAGGAACCAACACAAGGTCCTGGAGTCTATCTCTTCATTTTTGAAATATCCTGGATTTTCCCCTCTCTGGCTGTGGGAACTTTTAACTTCACATCCCAAAAGACTTTCTTGATAGTTAAATATCTACACTGGCTGCTGATGAACTTTGCCTTTTTACTAATTCACTTATATGCACGTCTGCACTTTATATAGTATAATACCAATCAATTTGTTATTGCACTTATGTATTATCACAATTTGCTTGTTTGATCAGCGCTGTTTGTATGATTGAACTATGTAGTTCTTTTTTGCACCTTATATGAATTATTTAAGGATATGCACTTTATTTGTTAGCGCGACACAATTGGTAATTATAATCTATTATTGTTTTTGATGATAATTTGAATTCTTGTGTTACATCAATGCAATGTAAAATTACCAAAGATTGTCAACAGGTTTTGTTTTTTAGACTGTTGAGTGATCTTTAAATAAGTGGTGCTTTCTTCCTACATCTAATTCAAACCAACTGTCAGAAATCAAATATTATTGTATACAAGCTTTCATCCACACTGCTTATTTTGTACAGTGGTCACATGCCACCATTGGCTGCCACCAGATGCAGCTTGTCACTTGACACGTCACCTGCCACCAGATGCAGCTTTTCACCTGCAACTTCGCATGCCACTAGATGTGGATTGTCACTGGTCAGGTCACCTACCTTCAGATGCAGCTTGTCCCTTGCCACGTCACCTGCCTTCAGATGCGGATTGTCACTTGCCAAGTCACCTGCCACCAGATGCGGATTGTCACTTGTCACTTCACCTGCCACCAGATGCAGCTTGTCACTTGTGATGTCACCTGCCACCAGATGTGGACTGTCACTTGCCACGTCACCTGCTACAAGATGCCGATTGTCACTTGTCATGTCACTTGCCACCAGATGCCGATTGTCACTTGCCACGTCACCTGCCACAAGATGCAGATTGTCACTTGCCATGTCACCTGCCACAAGATGCAGATTGTCACTTGCCAGTGGCTTTGTATTAGAGTGAGGGTGGGCAGTGAAAGATGATGTAATCTCTCTGCTACCCCCGGCTGCACATTGAGGGCGGAACTGCGATGATGCAGGGCAGGTGGTGATAGATGATGTCATCTCTCTGCTCACTCGCCAGCCCGCCTGCTCACCTGCTGGTGTTCTGTCAGAATAGCAAACCCATCAGATTAGGTAACTGAAGTGACGTATTGTCAGCTGCGCATGTGTTCCACCGTTACCAGGTTTGCTAATCTGACAGAACACCTGCAGTCAGAAGGCAGCAGCAGACATCTCACTACACCTAGCTATGTCTTGAATTTCAGAGTAATTTTAGCAATAAAGTGAGCGTACTGTATATAAATAAATATAGTAGTAGAAATCTTTAATGCGGTTTGGATGTTTAATTTTGAAAGCCTAAAGATTTAGCACTGAGCAGTGCGGGGTGTACCAAAATAGCTTCCACACCTTCATATTGCTGGCATGCAGCTTCTTTCAAAATGTAACATTCAAACAGTATCACAGATGTCGATATACTATATTTATATATTGTGGGGGGTTAGCTCAATGGGGATCACCTTCCCTGGGAAAAAAGGCAGTCCAAACGGCAGGTTTTCTTAAAAGCGGACTTGTAGCCAGTTTTATTTTAAAAGGTTGCATGAAAATAAAACAAACAAAACAGAAAATAAATTCTTGTCATCCAGGCTCTTACTAAACATCTTCAATTTCCCTAATGGTGAAGGGTAATCCACAAAACAAAGACAATGCAAACCTTTTGTTTCAGTCATAAAGCAAACTTCAGTTCAAGCTCTCTTAGGTTTTATGGATCCTGAGTCCCAGGCCAGAGCAATCATCTCCTCCAGACCTTCTTCCTTTATACCAACTGGTGGTGGACAAGTGGACCGCTAAATCTGGTCCGGAACCAACCCTGCCAAGGTGGCTGGTAAAACCCGGGCCGGATTCCACATTAGTTTCCCCACAAATTAACGCATACAAGGTGAAACATAATGTCCATCAATCACCTTGACTTTCATATTGTCACAATGTATACGCTCATTATTTTCTCTGGATCCGCCCCTGCCTCTACTATGTATGCAGTCTCCGACCATCTCCTGTAAAATATCTAGCACTAAATAATATTAGCAACCCTTTGGTGTGTTGACCATCACTGGGATGCAGTCTCAAACCAAGCTACATGTTCACAAATAAATGGAGTGTATGAGAGTCAGAAGAAGCCCTTTGTGGCTTACAGTAGACATTTCACCATGAAGGCTTCTTTCACACGTGCTGCAATCCATGGTGGATTGCTTTGCAGGGGCAGTTTTCAGTCATTCAGGTGGTGATACTGTTGCCTCCTGAACGTTTTTTTTTTCAGCCAAATAGGAAATTTGCAAAGAAGTACTGTGTCACAACCACATGCCAAGTATTTGGTTTGTGGCTATGGCATAGTCCTATTGACATCATTGAGCAAGTTTTATAGGCAGTGGAGCCTGGGAAACGTGACATGTTGAGTTACAATTGCAGCACTGTGAAGCTAAACATCAAGGCCATGGGAATGTGTACTCACCCAAGC
This sequence comes from Glandirana rugosa, assembly GCA_018402905.1. Taxonomy (NCBI): domain Eukaryota; kingdom Metazoa; phylum Chordata; class Amphibia; order Anura; family Ranidae; genus Glandirana; species Glandirana rugosa. The sequence goes on from BLSH010509625.1 coordinate 769,730, forward strand.
AGCTGCTATTTTCACTTAGAGGTAGATAGTCACTCAGGGAGCAGTTCTATTTAAACATCCTATTATAAACCACTCTCACTGTTAGACGCAATCTGGTCATGCCCATTGCTCTCTGCGGCATGCAGAGCAGAACTTGTTTTTCAACTGTATTCTGGGGGGCTGATATTTTATCGTGCTGTATTGACTTTTTACGAGTAAACCAGGCAGATTACTTGTTATGAGTATTGTTAGTGTTTGTGTAGAGCCCCCATAGTGATAGGTGCGTTTTGTAGTGAGAGGAGAGGCAAAATTTAGTCAGGCCTGACTGTAAGATCAGGCCTGAATGTTTTGATCTGAGCTTGGGAGTGGCTCAGGGAGGAGTTGGAGAAATAAGGTAGGGACACCACTTGGAGTTTCCTCCCCCTTGAGCAGAGAAGGTTTTGGAAAGGGGGACGGATAAGGAGGTTTCACTTCCTGATGTATGACAAGGAGCCCTGAGCAATCTACAGTCTGGATTGGCAGGGGGCGGGCCTCCTTAAATACAGCCATTTGCCACGGGGGGGGGGGGGGGG
>BLSH010509625.1:770290-787518 GCA_018402905.1 Glandirana rugosa
GTAGGGAGAAGGTCCGGAAGATGTAGCAGAGGTGCTGTGGAGGCCTCTACCTGGGAGGGAGCCCCCAGTCTGGGGGGGGGGGGTGACCTTGAGGCCTGGAGACTCGGGTGCAGTCAGGAGTGGAGGTGATTCCTGGAGCAGCACAAGGGAGTAGGAGAACAGCAGAGGTGCTACTGTGAACACTTTAAAAAGGAAGTAAACCCTGATGGGTTTTACTTCCTCTTTAGATCCTGCATTGTGCCTGCAATGTAAAAGCATAATGGACTAGTATGCATCGCAAACTAGTCCATTATGTGCCACTTAACAGCAGAGGAACCCAGCGATGTCCTCGCTCCAGGCCATGAACCGTGCAGGTTTAGGAGATATGCAGGGTACCTACAGGTAAGCCTTAATATAGGCTTACCTGTAGGTTAAAGTGGTTGTAGTGCCTTTACAACCACTTTAAAGGATCCACTGCAGTACGTGAGTGACAGACCCTGGGAGCTGAAAGAGAAAGGCCGGAGCAGTCTGGGAGTGTAATAGGGGACAGTCTGTGAAGCCTTGGGAGCCAGTCAGTGTCACTGTAAGGAAAGCAGGTCGGTGGGACCTGGAAGAGGGATGGGCTGGGAGTCTGCAAGTGATGTGCTGGGGAAAAGCGAAGGAGCAATAGTCTGCAGAATGTGCTGGAGGAAGTAAAGTGTATATACGGTCATGTATATAGGAAGTCCCATTACCAATTCTTTGGGCATCCCACAGTCACCTCTTTTCCCAATCCAAGTTAAATCCCATAAATAAAACAAACTAAAACAAGAGCCAGCCTGTTCAGTGACTTCGGATGTGTGAGATATGGTGGGATTGAGGGCAGTTATAAGGTGAACCACAACTATCAGCTACTCCCAAGGAAGCACATGGCTACATTTACATATGGTGTTTATACTGTTTACATATCAATTGTCTTAGTTTCTAAAAGCAGTTCTGTCATTTTTCAGGTCGTCAGTTAAAAAAAACCGCTCTGTCAGCAAATGTTCAATATTTTGTCAGTTAAAATAATGACGGGAGGCTGGCAACTATATAAATATACTTAGGTTTATTTCAGTGTATTCTTTTCTATCAGTTTTGTCTTTTATAACTATGGGGGAATCAATATGTGCAAAATGCTTGACTATCCAGTTGCCACCTGCCCATCGTCAAATGATGGAGGGGCGGTGCGGCTCTTGTTCTGGATAGATGTCATATGACATCGGCCCATTCAAACAGGGTATGCGCACAGTCCTACACTGTTGGTGGCGGTGTGTCCCCGAGACACCGCTTGTCACCAACGGGGGGAGAACAGCCATTGGGCATCAAGTCACGGGCGATCACAGATGGTACTTCCCCCTTGCACGCGGCCAATCCGTGCGATCGGGAGTGCGCTGCGCGTGCATGTCGGTGGCGGCGTGTTCCCAGGAACACTGCTCGTCATCAACACTGGTAAACAGCCATTGGCCGGAAGCTGTTTACCACGTGATCGGCTGTGATCCATTTACAGCCGATCACAAATGTAAACTAAGACCGGTAATTGGCTGTTGCCAGCTCTTCCCTTCTCACACACCATTTCCAGTGTGAGGAGAGAAGAGCCATCAGCAGTGAGTTACTGATCTGTGTGTTGTACTGTACTGCACAAAGAACCCCACAAGAGAACCTGTCGCATTGCTCCTACTCCCCCAGTGCATCTGTCACCCAACAACCACCACATCAGTGCCCATCAGCGCCCATAAAGTGCACCTGTCACCCATCAGTGCCCATAAAGTGCACCTGTCACTCATGAATGCCCATAAAGTGCACCTGTCACCCATCAGTGCCTATAAAGTGCACCTGTCACATCAGAGACTGCCATCTGTGACTCAGCGGTGCACCTGTCACCCATCAGTGACCATCGCCAGTCACCCGTCTGTGACGATCATCAGTTACACCATCATCATCTATCAGTGAACACCACCTGCCACCCATCGCACATCCCATCAGTGGCTGTCAGCGTTGCATCCGCCACCCATCAGTGACCGTCACCAGTCACCCGTCAGTGACCGTCATCAGTTACACCGTCATCACCCATCAGTGACCATCACCTACCACCCATCGCACAGCCAAAAAAGTATATAGCAGTGAGGAGGAATTCCAGATCCTCTCCATGACTAATGAGAGCAGCGGGGAGTTCTCACCAGATTCCAATGCCAATTCTGATTCCGAATCAAATTCATCATTTGAACCGATTGATAGCAGCATTGAATCAGAGGAAGAATGGGTACCTCCTAAAAGGGCATGGTGCTTCGGAAACCAGGCAGCCGCCAACAACCAGGATCAAATTCCCAGGCCCAGTACCAGCTCTGCCGCCAGCGATAGGCCCAGGAACAAATGCCCAGGCCCAGTACCAGCGCTGCTGCCAGTGCTGCAGTATCACGTCCAACTACCAGCACAGGAACTTCCAATCCCTCAACTACCAGCACTGGAGTGTCACATCCCCCAAAAGCCAGGGCTGCTACATACCACCCAGATGGTCTTGCAAACCCAACATGGCTGCCTTCCGATTCGGGATCAGTAAGTATTCCCCCTTTTACCGCACAGCCAGATGTGCAAGCCAATACCCAAAATTTCTCAGACATCGATTGTTTTTATCTATTTTTGCTGCAATTTATCATGGACCTGACCAATCTATATGCCCAGCAGCATATTGCCAACAGCCCCCAATTATCATTTGCCCGTCCGTTTGACTGGAGAGATTTGACTCTGGAGTTCAAATTTTTTGGACCTCACCATAAACATGTGGCTTATAAAAATAAAATGAAGGACATGCCTAATGATCCACCAACCCCATCCACTACATGCCCATTTATTCTGCCATAATATCCAGGTCCCGATAAGAAATAATTATTCACTTCCTTCATTTCAGCAACAACACACTGTGCCCTCCCCAAAATCATCCAAATTATGATAAATTATGTAAAATTCGCCCACTCATAAATTTATTTTCCCAACGATTTGCAGAACTCTATGTCCTCGATCAGCATATATGTGTGAATCCCTGTGAGTCCCTGGTTCCCTTTTAGGCTGGCTAGGAATAAAACAATATATTCCTAAAAAAAGAGTCACGGGATATCTGTATGCATTCCGCATATACGAAGGAAGAGATTCCCAGCTCCAACCCCCTGAGTGCCCCTATGGGACCTGGCATACCCACTGCTAAACAAAGATTATCACATATACCTGGATAATTATTACACCAGCTTGCCTCTTTTCAAACACCTATACCTTGCTAAAACCCTGGCCTGGGGAACCTCCAGAAAAAACAGGAAGGGCTTCCCATAATCTCTAGTAAACAAAAAACTGCAAAGGGTAGAAAAAAGCAACTTTGAGAAGCAATGAAGTGCTGGCCTTGAGGTGGAAGGATAGCAGACATGTGAACATCATATCCACCACCCATGATGACACTACAGTTGAGGTTCAAAGAAGACAATGTCCTATTGAAAAGCCATCATGTGTCCAAAATTACAATCTCTACTTGGGGGGGGGGGGGTGGATTTCAATGACCAAATGCTTTAGCCCTATTTGGCAATAAGGGGGACCTGTTTCTGGTACAAGAAAGTAGCAATTTATCTCATCCTTTTGGCCATTTATAATGCATACATAATCTACACCAAATCCACGGAAAGCCCACCCCCTTCCTAAAATTCATCAAAGAAGTTGTCACTTTCCTCATCTATCAACAAAGACCCAACCCAGAAAACCTTTGCTCTGATGCTGTTAGCCGACTTCTTGAGCGTCACTTCCTGGACAACATTTTACCATCTGAAGCAGACCGAAGATGCCAAAAAAGATGTTGCGTATGCAGCAAAAGAGGATTTTGAAGAGATACCAGCTACCATTGTCCCCAGTGTCCCTCCCAGCCATTGCATTGGTGAGTGCTTCTGACTATCACACATCCTTGAAATATTAGCCCATATTTTTAACCATTTCCCCATTTTCATCATCTGTGCTGACCATTTTCCATGCTACCTCAAATTACCATGCCACTGCCTTCCACGTGAACTGACCCTGGCCTGTTTTTCGACTATGCCTCTGTCTACCATTTGGACTGCTTTCTCATGAACTGACCCTGGCCTGTTTAATCGACTATGCTTCTGCCTACCGCTTGGACTGCTTCCACGTGAACTGACCCTGGCCTGTTTAACAACTATGCTTCTGCCCACCGCTTGGACTGCTTGCACGTGAACTGACCCTGGCCTGTTTTATCGACTATGCTTTTGCCTACCACTTGGACTGATCTGTTGCCCTGCTACTGTAGTACACAGGGATCTCACATATGTGAGGGGCTCCAGAATTGTTTTTCCGGATGGAAAAAAATGTTTTTTTTTGTTTTCTCTGGGTTTCGTAATTTCCGGATTAGGGTCTGGATGGAGTCCAGAGGCTTTCAAAGAGATTTGGGTGGGAGAAGCCTCTACCTCTGTGCCCCTGTGCACAGGTCTTACTTGACTCTCGACATCAGCCTGCTGCTGACTTATTTCCATCATGCTTCTGCCTGCCACATGAACTGACCACACCTCTGCCTGCTACTTGGACTATGGAAGTAATTAGCTGTAGCAAAAAGCAGTATGTTTATGATGGGCTGGAGAGCGGTACAGTAATGAGTTTCTGCAGGTAACGATGTACCAGGACCAATGTTATGGCTGTGCTGACTGTCTCTGCCTGGAGAATTTTATGGACAAATGCTTTGGCTGTGCTGACAATATTCTTGTGCTGACTATAGACAATATTCCTGCCTGCTGCCTGGATAATCACTATTGCTGTTGCTAAGCACATCCCTGCCTGCTGCCTGGACCAATGCTCTCCTCTGTGGACACTGTTAAAACCACAGGTAATACTTTTTTTTACCCTTTCCTCAATAAAATTTATTTTGGATTGTAATTCTTGGAATGTACATGCTATGTGATAGAAATATGATAGGTTGTCAGGAAAATGTATGTGTAATTTATGCTCCTAGAAGGCCTGACGGTGCTACATGGATGCTGGGCCTCTGTATGTGGCCAGGCTGTGTAAAAGTCTCACACATGTGGTATCGGCATACTCATGAGGAGTAGCAGAATGTCATTTTGCTATGTACATGCTATGTGTTGGAAATATCTTATAAATAGACAACTTTGTGTAAAAAAAAATGTGTCATTTTCTTTCCACATTTTATACATACATACATTGGGGTGTTTTCTTTCCAAAATGGGTCATTTTGTGGGAAATTCCATTCTCCTGGTGCTCCAGGGCCTTCAAAAGTGCAATAGGTGGTTGATAAATGAGATGTGTAATTTATGCTCGTAGAACACCTGAATGTGCTAATTCAATGTTGGGCCTCTGTATGTGGCCAGGCTGTTTAAAAGTCTCACACGTGCTATCGCCATACCCAGCAGGAGTAGCAAAATGTATTTTGGGGAGTCATTTTTGCTATGTACATGCTATGTGTTGAAAATATCTTATAAATGGACAACTTTGTGTAAAAAAAAATGCTTTCCATTTTTTCCCACATTTTCCATAGATTATACATTGGGTGTTTGCTTTCCAAAATGGGGTAATTTTGTGGGTAATTCCATTGTCTTGGTGCCCCAGGGCCTTCAAAAGTGTAATAGGTGGTTGAGAAATGAGATGTGTAATTTATGCTCCTAGAAGGCCTGATGGCGCTACTTGGATGTTGGGCCTCTGTATGTGGCCAGGATGTATAAAAGTCTCACACATGTGGTATCGCCATACTCAGGAGGAGTAGCAGAATGTATTTTGGGGTGTCATTTTTGCTATGTGCATGTCATGTGTTGGAAATATCTTGGACAACTTTGTGTAAACAAAAAATCCGTTTCCATTTTTTCCGCACATTTTCCAAAAACTTCTGGAAATTATTTATAGCACAAAAAATAAAAAACCCACTAGTGATTAAATACCACCAAAAGAAAGCTATATTTGTGTGAAAAAAAGGGATGCGAATTTCATATGGGTACAGTGTTGAATTGAGAAATTGTCATTCAAATTGTGAGAGCACTGAAAGCTGAAAATTGGCCTGGGCAGGAATGGAGTGGAAGTGTCCTGTAGGCAAGTGGTTAAATATTTAGTATTAACGTGACTCATATTTGCTTCTGTTCCAACTAAAACCTTTGATTTGTTCAGGTCTAGCAGTGGAAGCTGTACCTATTATGGGTTATAAGTATATACTATACACACCAGTTAGTATGTTCAACCTTAGACTTCTGTCACCTGGAGCTCCCCGAGTATATCCACTGGATAGGTGTATAATGCATTGATAGCCACAGAGCAGGTTATATCTAGGACCTGTGGTTATGCTAATTGATTTGTGGCATAGACCTCAGTTGCATATGTATTGCTAATTGTTGGGTATTTCTTGGATGAAGACATCATGACTCTGACCCTATTTGAGGTTTAAGTTTGTTAGGTTTTAAGGTTTACCTTGCCAGTACACTTTTTAGGTGAAGACGCTGGATGAAAAGGTGACCTTGCAGTCATTACTCAACACGATTCCTGAGCATAAGTTTGGCTGCAGTGACCTCTGAAGTGTATTTCTCTGTCCATGCTTTATGCCAAGGGTGTCCAACCTGAGGTCCAAGACAAAATCGTAAGCTTACGTTAAAAATGTTGCATTTATATTTATCGCACATATGCGACCAAAAACTTGGACATTGTGTCTTTACTAGACTTTAAGTTTTATCATCCCAAAGAAAAATATCCTACTCTTCACAATCATGCCTTATTTATGTCATCAGTTTTTTTTGTGAGCAACTGTTTTCAAAGATGAATCAAGCAAAGGGCAACATTAGAACCAAAATATCTGATGAGCACCTTGAGAATTCATTGAGAATTGCTACTACATCCATTAAAGCAGAGTAAAATATTGCACTAGTTTTATGTTGCCCTCTTTTACTTATAATAAAAAGTATTACAAAAAATTAAGTTTTATTGCTCAGATAGGCATTTGATCAGAAACTGGGTGGATTCACCCCTTCTTCTACAATCGAGGATGGCCTCCACTTCAAACTCCTCTTGGCCATCCACAAGGATTGGTTCTGGCGGGGCTGACTTCCGACTTAGGAAGGGATCCTGTGTTACGGGTTTTAATAAGGTGACATGAAACACCAGATGTACTCATAGAGATGGAGGGAGGTCCAACTCTTATGCCACACTCATGATTTTCCTTTGCACAGGAAAGGGGCCAATGAACCGAGGATCAAGCTTCTTGGACAGGCATGCTAACCTCAAATTCTTGGTTGCCAACCACACTCGATCACCAGGTTGCAGGTCTAATTCCCCGCGCCTTCCCTTGTCAAATGCCCTCTTGTTGCACTCCTGTTTCCTGCAATAACTTGCTATTCCTTGTCAGGAATTCTACAGTTCTTTGTACAGCAGGTACAACGCTTTCCGGGATCAGGTTAGGGATAGATGTAGGGTGGTACCCTAGGTTCGCCCAGAACGGGGACTGCTTGGTGGCTGAGTGTTCAGTGTTATTATAAGAGAATTCGGCCATGGGCAGCAGAGAGACCCAGTCGTCTTGAGCAAAAGAAGTGTAGCACCGAATGTATTGCTCCAGGGTCTGGTTGGTTCTCTCCGTCTGACCATTTGTCTGGGGGGTGATAGGCAGAGGAGAAGGCTAATTCGATCTTTAATATGGAACACAAGGCCTTCCAGACCCGGGAGGTGAACTGTACCCCACGATCCCAGACAATGCTGACAGGGAGCCCATGCAACCAAACTATTTCCTTAATGAATGTCCCCATGGTCTCAGTTGCGGTGGGGGTGCCCTTCATTGGGATGAAGTGGGCCATTTTGGTCAGACGGTCCACAATGACAAAGATGGTGTTGAATCCCTCGGACGGGGTAGCTCAACTATAAAGTCCATCGATATATGGGACCATGGTCGCTCCGGGATGGGAAGCGGGTTTAGCAGACCCCATGCTTTTGCCCTACTGGTCTTGTGTTGGGCACAGACCGGACAAGCGCTGACATATTTCCGACAATCCGTGTCAGCGGAAGGCCACCAAAAGGAGCGCGACAGCAGTTCCGCAGTCTTGCGACCGCCAAAGTGTCCAGCCAGTTGGTGGTCGTGGCAGAGTTCCAACACTGTTAGACGTTGCTGCTCCGGGACGTAGAGTTTATCTTGGAACCACCATAGTCCATCTTTCATTACCAGTCTAGGGTCAGGGGACACGGTTGATCCGGCCAGGGATCGTTTGACCTGAGACAATAGGTCTTCCTGCATTAACAAGAAACTCCGGGAAGGGAGGATGGTGTCCGGCGGTGTGGATTCGCCAGGCTCACTAAACATCCTGGACAGGGCGTCCAGTTTTATGTTTTTTGACCCAGGTCTGTATGTAATATGCAGGTTGAAACAGGAAAAGAACAGAGCCCATTGTGCCTGGCGTGGCTTTAGCCTCTTTGCTGTACGCAGGTACTCTAAATTCTTATGGTCTGTGAAGACCATGACAGGGTGTAGAGCTCCCTCCAGCAGGTACCGCCATTCCTCCAGGGCGGACTTGATCGCCAGGAGTTCCCGGTCTCCCACATCATAATTTTTCTCTGGCGCGTGAGTTTGCGGGAGAAAAAGGCGATAGGGTGTAGCGAGGCCTTTGGACCTCGTCTCTGAGGACTGCACCCACCGCTGTCTCAGAGGCATCCACCTCCAGTATGTAGGGCAGAGCCAGATCGGGATGCTTAAGAACAGGTGCTGTAGTGAATAGTCTCTTAAGCTTCTGGAAGGCCATTTGGACCTCAGGGGACCAATGGAAGTGGATGCCCTGTTTGGTGAGTTGGGTGATGGGAGAAATCACAGCAGAAAATCCCCTAATAAACTTTCTATAAAAGTTGACGAAGCCTACAAACTGTTGGACCCCTTTTCTGTCAATGGGAGCTGGCCAATCCACAATTGCTGAGACTTTCTGGGGATCCATGGTGACCCCGGTGACTGAGATGTTGAACCCCAGGAATGAGATAGTAGAGCACTCAAAGGCACATTTCTCGGCCTTCACCTGGCAAGACGTAGTCTGATAGCCCGTGCTAGACAGAAGAGTAGTGATGCAGGCCGGGTCGGTAACTGGCGGGCAAACCAGTACAGAAGGAGCAGGCAATCGGGTGGTCAGGAGCAGGCAGGGTGGTCAACAGGTGGGCAGGCAGAAGTACACGAGGAGCAAGCAGAAGGGTGGTCGTAGGCAAGCCAGGGGTCGGTGAGGGCAGAGTTCAATCAGAAAGCGGGTTCAGGCCGGGTCACAGGAAACAGGAAGCTCAGGATGGGTCACTCAGGAACACAGTAACGCTGTGTGTTAGGAAAAGATTAGCCTGTTGAAGTCAGGCTCCTTTTTTGGACTTTTTTGCCTGAAGCGGCGCCAAACGGTCCTATTTAAGCTTCCTGCACCTGTCAGCAAGTGCTGTCCGTTCTACAGCGTCTGAGTACCTGTGAGCCACAGCTCTGTTCCTGTATTCCTGCTCCTGTATTGCTACCTGATTTCCTGATCCGACCAGGCTTGACCTGACCCGCTGATCTCTGCCTGCACCGACCCCGGCTATCCACGACCATCCGTTTGTCTGAACCCTCTGTACTTCTGCTGCCAGCCCGGTAATGAACTTTGCTTGGACTTGACCACTCTCTGCCTGAACCCTTTGTACCGCACAGCCCGCCAGTTGCCGACCCAGCCTGAACGACCATTCTTCTGACTTACACGACTACCTGGAGCCTCACACCACCACCAGTGACCAACCAGCCCCTGTGCCATCCCGCACTCTTGGGCTCCCTTATGCTCTACCAGGGAACCCTGAATTGGGTGCGCAAGAGTGGTTGTTCCCTGCACACGCCAGACTCCACCACCAGGACTGGGACAGGGGGGGTGGGGACCCGGGATTGCATGAAAAAAGTCGACCCACGCTTGTCATAGGAAGGTCAGGCAAGGCATATGTCAACCATGGTTCCCAAATCTTAAGGAACTTAAGCATTATGGCCGTCAAACAGTCTCTTACTCCCTGGAAGGGGACCGTAGGTTTCTTACAGGCCTGCGCAATCATTCTTTTGGCTGCTATGAATAGATAAGATGCCAGTTTTTGTTGATGAGCGAATAAGCCCGGTATGGGGCAATGCAGCAAAGCAATTTTTTTTTCATTTGTTTTTATTAGAATTAAAGACAAAATGTACATAGTACAAACAGAGTAAAAATTTACAGGGTACACAAAGACAAGGGTCCACATTTGAGACGATATCGAATGTCAATATATAAAGTGAGAAAAAGAACAAATTTAGCGTCCTTCCGGATATTTAGATAGAATAGGGAATACAACTAGTGTTGAGCGAACCCGAACTGTAACGTTCGGGTCCGTACCGAATTTTGGGGTGTCCAGGACCCGGACCCGAACACGGACATTTCAAAAAACGTTCGAGTTTGGGTTCTGGGTTCTGGTAGTTGATCACACATGTTGAATAGCTGCAGGGCAGCCAATCAACAAGCATTTCACTGGTTTGCCCTTAGAAGCCATCACAGCCATGCCTACTAATGGCATGGCTGTGATTGACCAGTGCATCATGTGACCCAGCCTCTATATAAGCTGGAGTCATTTGATGCTGCAGTCACATGCTCTCTGAGACTCTGAATAGTATAGGGAGAGGAAGCTGCCAGCGTTTTTGTGCGGGACAGATTGCAGACATTTTAACATCTGATCCTGCATCCTGAGATTACTACTACTGTTGCTCTGAGGGACAGATTGCAGAAATATGAGAATCGAGATTTCACATACTGCTGCTTTGAGTGACAGATTGCAGATCAAACTCCGCATAACACAACTATCGCTACGATCGTACACGACGATCAGATTGTGGGAGTAATTTGAGATTTCACATACTGCTGCTTTGAGTGACAGATTGCAGATCAAACCCTGCCTAACACAATGATCGTTACGATCGTACACAACGATCAGATTGTGGGATCATACACAATGATCAGATTGTGGGATCGTACACAACAATCAGATTGTGGGAGTAATTTGAGATTTCACATACTGCTGCTTTGAGTGACAGATTGCAGATCAAACCTTGCATTTCAAAACGATCTGACTGCACTAGGTAGAGGCTTCTGCTTAGAGGGACAGATTATTGTTCAAAAATCATTGCCTACTCCTATAGGGCCAGGTTCCAGCTGTTGCTTTAAGTGACACATTATTGTTCAAAAATCATCTCCTAGTTCTAAAGGGAGAGCTTCCAGCTGTTGCTGTAAGTGACACATTATTGTTCAAAAATCATCTCCTAGTTCTAAAGGGAGAGGTTCTAGCTGTTGCTGTAAGTGACACATTATTGTTCAAAAATTATCTCCTAGTTCTAAAGGGAGAGCTTCCAGCTCTTGCTGTAAGTGACACATTATTCAAAAATCATCTCCTAGTTCTAAAGGGAGAGGTTCTAGCTGTTGCTGTAAGTGACACATTATTGTTCAAAAATCATCTCCTAGTTCTAAAGGGAGAGCTTCCAGCTGTTGGTGTGAGCGGTGCATTTATTGCACCAAAATAAAAAGTCCGGCTATGTTGGTGTTTTCAAAAAAAAAAAAAAAGTATTAATTGGTATTAATAAATACTTACATAGGGCTACATAGCAAATTTGCGAGCACAATGAGGAGAGCAAATAAGGGACGTGGTCATGGTAAAGCTGGTGCTGCTGGTGTTGGTGGTGTTGGTGAACCTCCTGTTGGAAGGAGAGGACGTGGTCGAGGTGTGCCAGATACACGCACAAGGGAAACACCTTCCTCAGGTAGCCAACAGAACCTTCACCGGTATATGGTAGGCCCGAATGCCCCTCAATGATTGGTGAGGCCAGAACAAGTACAGGCGATAGTAGATTGGGTGGCTGACAATGCCTCCAGTTCCTTCACATTGTCTCCCTCCCGGTCCCTTGATGAAAGCTCAGAGTTGGCACCTGTACCCCATGGCCATCTGTATTTCACCTCAGCCCCTTGTAAATTAGCCAAGCAGTCTGAGCCCCAAGTCCTGCAAGAGACTCTTATGCTTTTTGATGACTCTCCTGGTGTGCTTTCCGTGGGCCATCCATATAGCGCTGCCCAGAGAAGTGGAAGACATTGAGTGCACCGATGCCCAACCACTTCTGTTGCAGGATGAGGACATGGAAACACCAGTGCAGCACATCTCTGATGATGACGAAACACAGGTGCCAACAGCTGCAGCTTGCCTCAGTGTGCAGACTGACAAGGAGGGCAGTGGTGAAGGGTGGGTGGAAGATGATGTGGAGGATGATGAGGTCCTAGACCCTGCATGGAATGAGAGTCATGCGAGTGACATGTGCAGTTTGGAGGAAGAGGTGGTGGTCGCACAGAGGCACCAGCACAGCAAATGAGGAAGCAGGTTGCAAAAGCAGAGCGAGCATCCCCTAGACAGTAGGCCTGCTACTACCCACCGCACCCAGGGACCTAGCACACCAAAGGCAGCTCAAAGGCGCTCCCCCGCGTGGCAGTTCTTCAGACAATGTGCTGATGACAAGACACGAGTGGTTTGCAAGCTGTGCAATGATACCCTGAGCCGGGGCATAAATGTTCTCAACCTGAGCACAACCCCCATGACCAGGCATCTAAATTCAAGGCACAAGCTATATTGGAATAATTACCTCAAAATCCAAGAAAGGTCTCGGCCTCCTCCTGCTTCCTCTTCTGCTGCTGCCTCGGCCTCTTCCTCCACCTCTACAGTGACAGTGTCACCTGCCACCCAGCAAACAGACTATATGACAGCAACGCCACCATGTCTGCCACCGTCCCCAAGCATTTCCACATGGTCCCATGGAAGCTTACAGCTTTCCATCTCCCAAACACTGGAGAGAAAGAGGAAGTACCCCCCTACCCACCCGCGATCCCTGGCCCTGAATGCCAGAATTTCAAAATTCCTGGCCTTTGAAATGCTGTAATTCCGTCTGGTGGACACGGACAGTTTCAAAAACCTGATGGCGGTGGCTGTCCCACAGTACGTGGTTCCCAGCCGCCACTACTTTTCCAGGCGAGCCATCCCTTCCCTGCACAAACAAGTCGGGGACAAGATCAAGTGTGCACTGCGCAACGCCATCTGTGGCAAGGTCCACAGAACCACTGATACATGGACCAGTAAGCACGGGCAGGGACGCTATATCTCGTTAACTGCACACTGGGCAAATGTAGTGGCGGGTGGGCCTGAGCCGGCTAACCATTTGGCGCATGTCCTTCCACCACTGAGGATTGCAGGGCATTTCTCTTTGCCTCCTGTTGCTTCCTCCTACTGCGCTTCCTCCTCCTCGACCACCTACTCATCCGCTCAGCGTAACACCTTCACCACCAACATCAGCACATCCAGGGGGAAACGACAGCAGGCTGTTTTAAAACTGATATGTTTGGGGGATAAACCCCACACTGCGCAGGAGCTGTGGACGGGCATTGAACAACAGACCAATGAGTGGTTGTTGCCACTGAGTCTCAAGCCCGGCCTGGTGGTGTGCTACAATGGCCGAAATCTCGTAGCGGCTCTGGGCCAAGCCGGTTTGAAGCACATCCCTTGCCTGGCGCATGTGCTGAATTTGGTGGTACAGAATTTTCTAAAAAACGACCCGGATATGTCAGAGCTGCTGCATAAAGTGCGGGCCGTCTGTGCGCACTTTCGGCATTCTCACCCTGCTTCTGCTCGCCTGTCTGCGCTGCAGCGGAACTTCGGCCTTCCTGCTCACCGCCTCATATGCGACGTGCCCACAAGGTGAAACTCCACCTTGCCCATGCTGGAGAGACTGTGCGAGCAGCAGCAGGCAATAGTGGAGTTTCAGCTACAGCACGCACGGGTCAGTCGCTCTGCGGAACAGCACCACTTCACCACCAACGAGTGGGCCTCCATGCGAGACCTGTATAGCATATTGCGGTGTTTTGGGTACTCCACCAACATGGCCAGTGCCGATGACGCTGTTCTCAGCGTTACTATCCCACTTCTTTGTCTCCTTGAAAAAACACTTGATGGAAGAGGATGTGGCACAGGAGGATGAGGAGGAGGAAGAGGGGTAATTTCCAATTATCAGGCCAGTTATTCGCAAGTGGCTTGGAGGGTGGGTTCCTGCACCAGCATAGGCCAGGCCAAAAATATTCAAGCCAGGGCACAGTTCTGGAGGATGAGGAGGACGAGGAAAATGAGGAGGAGGAGGAGGAATCGCAGCAGGGTGGCACCCAATGCAGCTTGTGGGCATCACTGAAGCGTGGCTGGGGGGATACAGAGGACACAGATAATATACCTCCCACAGAGGACAGCTTGTCTTTGCCTCTGGGCAGCCTGGCACACATGGCCGACTACATGCAGCAGTGCCTACGCAATGACAGCCAAGTTGCCCACATTGTAACTTCTTCTGATTATTGGGTGGCCACCCTGCTGGATCCCCGTTACAAGGACAACGTGCCGTCCTTAATTCCCTCACTTGAGCGTGAGAGGAAGATGCGCGACTACAAGCGCACACTGGTAGAGGCGCTGCTGAGGGCATTCCCAAATGACACCGGGGGGCCCAGTGGAAGCACAAGGCGAAGGCAGAGGAGGAGGAGGAGGAAGAGTCCACCAACGCAGCTTTGCCACCGCCAGCACCTCAGAAGGCAGGGTTAGCATGGCCGAAATGTGGCAAAGCTTTGTCAGCAGCCCGCCACAACAAACAGCACCACCAGCCAATAGACAACGTCTTAGCAGGAGGCAGCATTTCAGCAACATGGTGCAAGAGTATGTGTGCACACGCCTACATGTACTGACTGATGGGTCTGCCCCATTCAACTTCTGGGTCTCCAAATTGGCCACATGGCCTGAGCTTGCCCTTTATGCCTTGGAGGTGCTGGCCTGCCCTGCAGCCAGTGTATTGTCTGAACGTGTGTTTAGCACGGCAGGGGGCGTTATCACAGACAAGCGCAGCCGCCTGTCCACAGCCAACGTGGACAAGCTAACCTTTATTAAAATGAACCAGGCATGGATCCCACAAGAATTGTTTGTTTTGCAGAATAAACATTTAGACCGGACTCACAAAGCCATTCGTATACTTGTTTTTTTGAATAGGCCTCAATATTTTGGGGGCTACCCCAATTAAGAACAAACAAAAAAAACAGTGTTGGTTACCTCCTCCTTGACCACCGCCACTTCCACCTACACTGCCACGGTCACGGCCTAGTCAACCTCTAGTCTTCTACTCCACATACACACCCCTTCCCATTTTTTTTTATTTGATTTTAATTTATTTTCCCTATCCCCATTTTTTTGTAGGGCACTTGCCCTACTCTTACCCCCATTTTACTTCCTTTTGCAGCCCTCTAGCACTTGCCAGGACTTTGTTACAGCCATTTTTGTGCCTAAAAGTTTGGGTTCCCATTGACTTCAATGGGGTTCGGGGTCCGGGATAAAGTTCGGGCAACGTTCGGTGCCGAACCCGGACTTTTTCCCAAAGTTCGTTTGGACCCTCCGAACCCGAACGTCCAGGTGTTCACTCAACTCTAAATACAACAGATCAAACACTCTGGGCCAAAAGCCTACCAGTCGAGGGTAGGTCCATCAGGCCACATCCCCACAATGGCCACACCCCCAGCGAACACTAAATGTCGGGATAGCATGGGCAATATGGGCCGGAACCCAATACCACCGCAACAATACTTTATATGCCGCCTCCAAGATGGCAGTATGAAAGGAATATTTAGCAACAGAAGACCAAGCCCTGCCTGGGTCGATCACAGTACCCAAATCTTGTTCCCACTGGACCACATAAGAAAGGATGATCAGCCATTCAAGGACACATAGAGAGTAGAAATAAGTCCCGGGGAGTGCTGACACTATCCAATGTTGAAGCTGGAGGAAACAGAAATACTCTGACTGGGGGGCATCATGAGACTCATGAAAGGCAGTCCATGTCGCTGGAGACCGGGTAGTCAGTGCCACACATGAGAAAGGCCACAGGAGGTCCACCAAGCAAACATTTGAGGCAGGTCAAAGCCAGGAAGAAACAAGGGGTTGTTGATAATAGGCAGCAAGGGTAGGAAAGAGGTCATGACAAAGCTTGAGTACCTCACTGAGTCCCATAGCTTCAGGATATGCTGCATCCATGGACTTAAGGCTGCAGGACACAAAGGCGTCTGTACAGAAAGAGGGGCACAATTAGGGATCTCCAAAAGCATCCATAAGGGAACATTGGACTTAGCGTAAAGCAGAATTAATTGAGGGATCTGGGGGGCCAGATAGTATTTAGAGACATGGGGAACTCCCAGACCTCCCTGTAGTCTATGTATGAAAAGTGTGGCTCTAGAGATTCTTGGATGTTTATTAGCCCAATGAAGCGTAAAATCCTGCTCCGGAGAAGGTGGAGGAAATGTGGAGGTAAGGTAAGAAAATAGTATAAGAGCTTAGGTAAGACTGTCATTTTTACTGAGTTGATATGACCTATCCAAGACGGGTTAGGAAACTGCCAGGACTGCATGAGAGTGGTCAACGACTGAAGCAAAGGAAAATAATTAGCAGCAAATATGGGGAAGGCAGGGGTCAATCGGATTCTGAGATAGTCTATGTACTAAGACGTCCAGACGTTTAGGGAAACATTTAGGGCCACATATTTCTCTGGATTAATACTGAGGCCTGATATGGACGAGAAGCATGCCAAAAGGCATAACAGGTTAGGGAGAGGGTTGGTCAAGGTCCCGAGGGCATCGCTGGCAAAGAAAAACTCAATTTAAAATCATGACTAGAGTTGAGCGAACTTCTAGAAGTCCGGGTTCTGCTGGTTCGGCCGAACTTCGGGACAAAGTCCAGGTTCGGGTCCGGACAGAACCCGAACTTTGTCCCGGACCCCGAACCCCATTGAAATCAATGGGGACCCAAACTTTTAGGCACAAAAATGGCTGTAAAATAGTCCTGGAAAGTCCTAGAGGTCTGCAAAAGGAAGGAAATGGGGGTAAGGGTGGGACAAGTGACCTACAAAGAAATGGGGACAGGGAAATAACTTTAAATATTTTTAAAAAAATAAAAACATAAAAAAGCAAAAATGGAGGTGAATGTGGATCATCTTCAAACTGGGTCTGAAAAGTATTAATTAACGGTAGAAGCCATATAACTGTTCTAAAATCATCTTCAAACTGTGTCAAAAAAGTATACATAAGCCGGGAGAACCCATATCACTGTTCTGCAAACATCTGGAATCTGTGTGTGTCACTTTAAATAAAACCGGGAGAAACCATACT
>BLSH010509625.1:796532-807167 GCA_018402905.1 Glandirana rugosa
GCTATAAAGTGTATGACGACGAAACTCACTGTCTAACGTCTAGTTTGGGACGGATTGTGTTGTTAGCAATGCTATCATGTGTGGAACCTGGCCCTATAGGAGTAGGCAATGATTTTTGAACAATAATCTGTCCCTCTAAGCAGAAGCCTCTACCTAGTTCAGTCAGATCGTTGTGTAATGCAGGGTTTGATCTCAATCTGTCACTCAAAGCAGCAGTATGTGAAATCTCAAATTACTCCCACAATCTGATCGTTGTGTACGATCCCACAATCTGATCATTGTGTACGATCCCACAATCTGATCGTTGTGTACTATCGTAACGATTGTTGTGTTAGGCAGGGTTTGATCTGCAATCTGTCACTCAAAGCAGCAGTATGTGAAATATCGATTCTCAAATTTCTGCAATCTGTCCCTCAGAGCAACGGTAGTAGTAATCTCAGGATGCAGGATCAGATGTTAAAATGTCTGCAATCTGTCCCTCACAAAAACGCTGGCAGCTTCCTCTCCCTATACTATTCAGAGTCTCAGAGAGCATGTGACTGCAGCATCAAGTGACTCCAGCTTATATAGAGGCTGGGTCACATGATGCACTGGCCAATCACAGCCATGCCATTAGTAGGCATGGCTGTGATGGCTTCTAAGGGCAAACCAGTGAAACGCTTGTTGATTGGCTGCCCTGCAGCTATTCAACATGCATGATCAACTACCAGAACCCAGAACCCGAACCTGAACGTTTTTTGAAATGTCCGTGTTCGGGTCCGGGTCCTGGACACCCCAAAGTTCGGTACGGACCCGAATGTTACAGTCCGGGTTCGCTCAACACTAATCATAATGACAACCGAAACTACCCAAATGACCCTGATCAAACATTTACATACCCTGGTGATTTTGGCCTGATAACATGCACACAAGTTGACGCAAAGGGGTTTGAATGGCTAGTAAAGGTAAATATCCTTACCTGTGATCTGTTTGCTTGTAATTAGTGTGTGTGTATAAAAGGTCAATGAGTTTCTGGACTCCTGATAGACCCTTGCATCTTTCATCCAGTGCTGCACTGACGTTTCTGGATTCTGAGTCATGGGAAAGGCAAACGAATTGTCAAAGGATCTGCGGGAAAAGGTAGTTGAACTGTATTAAACATGAAAGTGATATAAAAAGATATCCAAGGAATTGAGAATGTCAAACAGCAGTGTTCAAACTCTAATCAAGAAGTGGAAAATGAGGGGTTCTTTGAAACTAAACCACGATTAGGTAGACCAACTAAAATTTCAGCCACAACTGCCAGGAAATTTGTTCGGGATGCAAAAAAAAAACCCGACAAATAACTTCCGGTGAAATACAGGTCTGAAAACATGTGGTGTGGCTGTTTCAAGATGCACAATAAGGAGGCACTTGAAGAAAGATGGACTGCATGGTCGAGTCGCCATAAGAAAGCCATTACTATGCAAATGCCACAAAGTATCCTGCTTACAATATGCCAAACAGCACAGAGACAAGCCTCAAAGCTTCTGGCACAAAGTCATTTGGAGTGATGAGACCAAAAATTTAGCTTTTTGGCCACAACCATAAACGCTACATTTGGAGAGGAGTCAACAAGGTCTATGATGAAAGGTACACCATTCCTACTGTGAAACACGGAGGTGGATCGCTGATGGTTTGGGGATGAGAGCTACAAAGGCACAGGAAATTTGGTCAAAATTGATGGCAAGATGAATGTAGTATGTTATCAAAAAATACTGAAAGAACATTTGCATTCATCAGCCAGGAAGCTGCGCATTGGATGTACTTGGACATTCTAACATGACAATGATCCAAAACGCAAGGCCAAGTCGACCTTTCATTGGCTACAGCAGAATCAAGTGAAGGTTCTGGAGTGGCCATCTCAGTCTCCTGACCTCAATATCATTGAGCCACTCAAATGCGCAGTTCATGCAAAACAGCCCAAGAATTTCCAGGAACTGGAGGCTTTGTGCCAAGAGAAATGGGCAGCTTTACCATCTGAGAAGATAAAGAGCCTCATCCACAAATACCGCAAAAGACTTCAAGCTGTCATTGATGTTAAAGGGAGCAATACACGGTATTAAGAACTGGGGTATGTAAACTTTTGATCAGGGTCATTTGGATAGTTTCTGTTGTCATTAAGATTTGAAAACTGCTCTCCTTATTTCTCTTTAACTTTGGTATGCTTACTGCTACAACTCTGCAACTCCAGATATAACTGCAATATTGAAAACTGCTCTCCTTATATCTCTTTAACTTTGGTATGCTTACTGCTGCAACTCTGCAACTCCAGCTATAACTGCAATATTGAAAACTGCTCTCCTTCTATCTCTTTAACTTTGGTATGCTTACTGCTGCAACTCTAGCTATAACTGCAATATTGAAAACTGCTCTTCTTATTTCTCTTTAACTTTGGTATGCCACTTTTGCTTAACCAGCTGCAGACTGTTTATGCTTTTTTTCCCTTTGTCTTACCTTAAATTATGGCATGTTCTTATCTTTATTAGCTGTCTGTTTCCAAAGTGAGAATTTTGCTGTGATTGCCAACCATCTTTTATTAACTCTCTGATTATCAAATGAAAGCACCCACCCCCCATCCCCATCAGTATATATCTAAGCATTTCCTGTGAAATGCACACTTGCCAAGGGGGTACACTTGCTGTGGAGGCTCTTTCTCAAAGTAGGGGTATTTCTATAAGTGGGAGCACTTCTGACTCTGCACTTCAGCAAATGCACAAAGCGATTGAACACAAGAAAATACTTTGAAAAACACCACACTGATTACAGGGGACGTTGTTTACCCCTTCAGCTCTTTCTCCCCTCTTAACATGCACTGTCTACCACTCATTCTGACAGCTGTGTCCTCTATCCTCTCCTTCAGCCATCTCCTCCACCCCACACCTTATATATATCACCTTCACTTCTGCCCTCTCCTTATTACTGCACCCACCAACTCTTGCTAATTCTAAATCCACACACACAAAAAAACTCCAGAACACTAGAGCATGTCCCTTCATATAAATCGTACTCCCACATTTCCTCCCTCACCCTTCTGCTTCTCCCAACCTCTGGAGATATATCTCCAAACCCTGGGCCTCTATCATTTAACTATACTCAACGCACCCATTACCTTGTACCCTCTGATTGCAGCCGCAATGCACACAATCAAATTCCCATTTCTCTTCCTCCCAAACCGAAGTCCCTTTCTCTTGTGCCCTTTGGAATGCCCGCTCTGTCTGTAACAAACTGACTTCTGTCCATGATCTTTTTATCGCTAACTCATTCAATCTACTCGCCATTACTAAAACCTGGCTTCACAAATCCGACACTGCGTCTTCTGCTGCCCTATCCCAGGGTGGTCTTCTCTGGACTCACTCCCCCAGACCCAGTGGATGCAAGGGAGGGGGAGTTGGAACCCTTCTAGCTCCACATAGCACCTTTCAGCTACTTCACCCACCTCTCTCTTTGTCACTCTCCTGTTTTGAAGCACACTGCATTCGTCTTTTCTCTCCAGTTTCTCTAAGGGTAGCCCCCTGGACCGGTATCAACCTTTCTTGATGACTTCTCTGCCTGGCTACCCTACTCTTCTTTCTTTCTCTCTTCTGAAATCTCCACAATCATTCTCAGGGACTTCAGCATCCCTACTAATACTAACACTCCTGCTACTTCCAAACTTCTCAGTCTAACCTTCTCCTTTAACCTGAAGCAATGGATACATGCTACTACTCACTCTGAAGGCAATACCCTTGACATGGTTTTCTCCCACCTTTGCACTCCATGCAACCTCTCTAACTATCCATTCTCTCTCTCTGATCACTACCTTATTAATTTCACTCTCTCCCTCTCCTCCACCTCCTCTCCCTCCAACCACCTAACAGCTATCCATAGAAACCTACACCATCTCAATCCTTCTCTTCTCTACTTTGCTACTGACCACAATCGCACCTCTGTCCTGCACCAACCTAGCCAATTCTGTCTACAACACTTCAATTTTAGCCTCCCTGGCCCCTCTCACTACTCACAGAATCAGGCCCCGACCCCTTTAACCTTGGCAAACAGATGACACTAGAAGTCTGAAAAAACATAGCCGTGCTCTTAAGCGCCTGTGGCGTAAGACTAAGTCTCAGAAAAGTTTCTACCAGTATAAATCTGCCCTCAATTCCAGCCTCCTCACTACCAAGCAGACTTATTTTATCACTCTTGTTAACAACTTATCATCCTGTCCCCATCAACTCTTCTCTACCTTCAACTCTCTACTTTGTCCTTCTCTGCCTCCACCCACTACTTCAATCACTGCCCAGGAGATCACTAATCACTTCAAACAGAATAGCTAACCAATTCATGAGATCTCTGCTATTCAGATACTTTCCACGCTTTACATTTCATGCCTACAGGTACAATCACTACTTCCCTCATTCAACCCCACCACTTTAGATGAGGTAGCTAAACTGCTTGCTAATGTCAAACTAACCTCCTGCCTTCTGGATCCTATTCCCTCACAAATGCTACATTCACCCTCTGACTCAATTTTACACTCTTTAACCCATATCTTCAATCTCTCCCTCTCTTCTGGCCTCTTCGCCAGCTCTCTAAAACATGCACTAGTTAGCCCCATACCTAAAAAGTCTTCACTGAACCCAACCAATCTTAACTACCTATGCCCCATCTCCTTGCTCCCCTTTTTATCCAAACTCCTTGAACATCTGGTCTACAACCGACTGAGCAACCACCTTGCAGAGAATATCCTTCTTGATCCCCTTCAGTGTAGATTTAGTCCGCAACACTCCACAGAAACTGCTCTTCTAAAACTAACAAACAATTTACTAACAGCCAAAACCAATGGGCACTATTCTGTATTCCTACTCTTGGACCTTTCTGCTGCCTTTGATACTGTTGACCACTCCCTCCTCCTCCAAAAACTCCATGCCATTGGTCTCCGTGACTGTACTCTTCGCTGGTTCTCTTCCTACTTATCCAATCGCACCTTTAGCTTTACTTACAACTCTACTTCCTCCTTTCCTCTTCCTTTCTCTGTTGGGGTCTCCCAAGGTTCTGTTCTTGGGTCTCTCCTATTCTCAATCTACACCTCCTCCCTGGGTCAGCTGATAGCCTCCCATGGCTTCCAACACCATCTCTATGCTGATGACACCCAAATCTATCTCTCTACCCATCAGCACACTCACTCAGTCTCACTCGCATATCACTAATTACTAACAGAAATATCAGCCTGGAAGTCACACCACTTCCTCAAACTAAATCTATCCAAAACTGAACTTATAATTTTTCATCCACCACGTGCCCCTTCCCCTGATCTCTCTGTTCATAATTGATGGCACAACTATTAGCCTATCACTGCTTGCCAAGTCCTAGGCGTAGTCCTGCACTCTGAACCCTAATTTAAGCCCCATGTCCAATCATTGTCCAAATCCTGCCGCCTCAACCTCCTTACCTCTACATGGGCTATCCCCCCTTCATGCCATCATGAATGCTGCTGCCAGACTCATCCACCTTACCAGTCGCTCTGTGTCTGCTACTCCTCTCTGTCAATCCCTCCACTGTCTCCCGCTTACCCAACAAATTAAATTCAAAATACTCACAACAACCTACAAAGCCATCCACAATTTAGCCCCCAGCTACATCACTAGCCTAGTCTCAAAATACCAACCTAATCGTTCTCTTCATTCCTCTGAAGACCTCCTGCTCTCTAGCTCCCTCGTCACCTCCTCCTTTGCTTGCCTCCAGGACTTTTCCAAAGCCGCTCCAATCCTATGGAACTCCTTACCCCAACCTGTCCAATTATCTCCTACTCTATTAGCTTTTAGACGATCTCTGAAAACCCTCCTCTTCAGAGAAGCTTATTCTACCCACACCTAACAACTACATTTTCAATTTTCTTCATCAATTCATCCCCCACGGTTATTACATTTTTGTTTCACTTGACCCTCCCTTTTAGATTGTAAGCTCTAACGAGCAGGGCCCTCTGATTTCTTCTGTATTGAATTGTATTGTAACTGTACTGTCTTCTCTCATATTGTAAAGCGCTGCGCAAACTGGTGGCACTATATAAATCCTGTATAATAATAATAATAATAATAAAGAGTAAACACAGTTGACTGATAATAAATGGCATCAGCCAAACACTAACCATGAGTGAAAGAAAAGTTTTTTGTGTTATCATTCATATTCTCTGAAAAATGGCCAAGAAATCATAAATACTGCCAGGGTATGTAAACTTATGAGCACAACTGTATCTGAACAATAAAATAAGCAGAGGGTGAATAAAGCCAATGCTGCATTACTAACATTAAAAATCACTTTTAAGTGCAGTATGTTGAATTCTTTTGCATTCTTAACTAACTTTATAAATATATGTACTGTATATATACACTGTATGCATACGTATAATATACAATTTTTGTAATACATAAAAAATGTATACATACTCTCCTCCCCAAAAAAAACAAAAAACATCCATAATCCCTGCGATACGTTTCTCCTTCTGTGACTCCAGTGTATGCCCTGGAAACCTGATCACTCATATATTCACAACACTGATGTATTATAATATATTAACATATTAACTTGCATGTGCAGCACTGTTCATAGTGATGCGCTGTAGCTTTCATTTCTGTATTGAAGATAACATGCAGTAGGATAATTGTAATATGCATTGTGAAGCTGTTCTGTAAACACTAATCTAGTTAGCATTGCTTCGTGAATGATTAAGAGGAGAGTGACTGTATATTTTCCATAAACGTAGGTTATCATTCCTAGTTTGAAGTACCCTGTGATGCTTTGTTATGTATATGGAGAAAGAAAGCCGATCAAAAACGATTATTTACATATAGAATGTAGTTGTTTGATGTAAATGGCATTATTTATTTATTTATTTTATTTTACGTTGTTTTGATCAAATACCATATGTAAAAAAATGTTTTGCAAATATCTCTTAGGCCTTTTTTTCCATGGATCCAGCCTTTGATCTCAGTCTTTGATGCACAGCAGCTCATCTTGAGAACTATTGTGATTTGCATTTGAATGACCTTTATTTGAGACCATTACCTCAAGAGGAATCCTAAGCTACTAATATATAACTTCAAACCTTGGCTACATTATGTGCCAGTTGGGAGATATGAAACAACAAGGCAAGAATAAAGGATACAGATGGCCAAGATTGCCTTAAAGTGGAAAGTGCAGAAATAACTTCAAAATACCTTTTACCCAGAAGGAATTTCCATAACTTTTGTTATTTCTGAATTAATCCATAGTTTAAAAAAATGGACGATAGGTCACATGACTTGTCTGCTTTAGCTAACCATACATAGCTTCAGATTGTTTCTCAATGTAATTTTGAAGCAATTGCATGATACTTTGATAGCATATGAACTGAAGGCTATCACCAAACTAAACATTGACCTACACAGAACCAGATGAAATGGTGGTTTTTACCTGTTGCCTCTTACAACATGCTGCATCTTGCAACTTACCTATCCCTTTCATTAAGTCTTGTCTGCTGAACCTCTCTGTCAATATCTTTACCCAGTCAACATGAAATAAAATCCAAGTTTCTATGTTTTGCCTTCAGAACATTTCACCATTAGTGTGTCCCTATATTTATGCACTCATAAACCAAGACTCTCCAAACCATCCTCTCCACTTCTCTCTGACTTTTTAAAGTAGTTTTCACATATAGCCTCTACTTGTTTCTCTAGGTCAGCCACCATTCTCTGGAATTTTCTTCCTAATCCTATTAGACTAGCCTGTATTTTTAAAATGTTAAGACGTAACTCATCAAAATTACCTTCTACTCTACCCAAATCATGCTTCAGCAAGTGATGCATTCAAATCACCTGCAGTCACCACCATCTCCTATAGCATTTATGCCTAAGACTTCTTAATTTCTGATATCACAAATCCTTATGAGCATGGACTTCTTCTCCTCTTTCATTGTGGCTTAGTACTTGTTCATTCCTGTCCATCCTCCAATCTATTTGGACCATTTTAACTTAAAGTGATACTGAAGTCTCATTTTTTTTAGTTAAAAATAACAAATATGTTATACTTACCTGCTCTGTGCAGTGGATTTGCACAGAACAGCCCAGATCCTCCTCTTCTCGGGTCCCTCTTCAGCGCTCAAGGCCCCTCCCTCCAGTTGGGTGACCCCACAGCAAGCAGCTTGCTATGGGGGCACCCGAGCTGAGTCACAGCTCCCTGTGTCCATTTAAACATGGAGCCATGGCCTGGTCCTGTCCCCTTTTTCTCCTCATTGGCTGACTGACTTTGATTGACAGTAATGGGAGCCAATGGCGCCGCACTGCCATCTCAGCCAATGAAGAGGGGAGTCGCTGGCAGCCGAGACAACCCTACAACATCGCTGAATCTAGAGGGGGCTCAGGTAAGTATTAGAGGGGCTGAGAGAGGCTGCTGCACACAGAAGGCTTTTATCTTAAAAAAACCTTCTGCCTTTGCAATCACTTTAAGCTTGTTTGTGCATGCATCATTAACAGTTTGGTAAATTCTACAGTAGTCCAATAACAAAGACCTTTTATGGTTAAAAGCTCTGAAACACCCCCAACATGGCCTGATCCTTCCTGGATTACCTAAGATGGACCTTAGTTCCAGCCCATTTGGCCACCATTTGAATCAGATAAATAAACTGGTTTTATTCATTTTACTACTATTCATTTTATTAATATTACATTTTTAATGTACCCCTAATTTTAAATAGTAAGTATATTAAAGGAAGCCATGGAGTGTTAAATTCATATGTGTAAAGGATTTAACCAAAGACTTTTGTGTAATTCAAGGAATTGGAAGCGATTTCTGATGTTCTTTTAAATTTACATCAAGGGAGAATGTAGAAGACACAAGTTTTGATACAAAATAAAGAAGCTGACTGATGTAATCCTCACATCTAAATGTATCTTATGTGTTCTTAAAGATAAACATTTTCACAGAAGCCTTTCAAAATTCTCATATAACATAACTGTTCTCCAAACATAAGTGTATTTGTTATACGAACATCACTGTGCTCCAGGTTTAACAGGTATGAGTATTATACATAAGTATACATATACTCCCCCCCACCACCAGCACCACCTACACATACCTCCCATGTACCATTTTTATTACTGTGTAAGATGCACTCTCCTCTTGTTACTTTCTTTTTTAATGGTTTTTGATTGCGCACTATAATTTGGCCCGTCAAAAGTGACACATATCTAAAGTAGCACGGCACAAAATTGCCTGGGGCCTGTTTTGCATGGAAATGAATTTAGATGAAATATATAGTTTTGCCATTGTGTCCTTTTAACTATATGTCACATTTTCTCTAGGTTTCAGCTTGGTTACAATCTGTATGCTAATTGTTAATGTTACATGCTGTATAATAATAATAGTTTAACTAGGGCTAAACCCCCAAAAATGAATACTCACTATGTAAACTTAGGAAACAGAAATCTACTCATCTTCAAACACTATTTTATATTGATTTACATCAGTTGTACATTTTAAGCTATTACTGGCACAACTTGCATGGCATTATCTACAGTTAGAACTCATGCCCGAATTTATAATTTCTTTTTCTCCTAGTTCAGATAATTTGTGCTACACCCCTCTTACCCTCAACACATGCAGAATATACAAAACTAATTTATCAAAATTTAAAATACTTTCCCCAGCAAGATTATGCAAGATTTTTATAGAGTATGATCATAATTACATTATTAAAATCAAAACCAAGTTTAACCAATCTTTATAAGAAAAATAGAGAAAACCTCCCCGTAGAAATAAATTGTGATTTTCAGGGCATAGATAATTAATGGCAATGGTGTACGTATAAAAAACATACATATTTTATTGTAGTGATAAAATTGAATGGACAATATATGACAGAAGACATATCAAAACCAACATATCAAAAATCATAAATCAAAAGACAGTATAAAAGCAACCGTGTGGTACTTATTTTCAATGGAAGTGAAAATGTTCACCCCGATACAGAATTCTTGCCTAGTCGCCCGACATGTTTCAGGATAATCCAATCCCTTCTTCAGGGGCATTTAGACAGACAAGATCGGACATTCACTGCAAAATGCATACAAATACAGTTTATAATACATATTGAGAAATAATGGATACAATGCATCATGCCATCATAGTTTGTACATATCATTGGTTACCTTGTTAGATCATGCTTAAACCCTCCTCCAATGGATAGCCACCCCAAGGGAACAGACCTCGGGTAGGTGGACCAAAAAGATCCACCCAATGATGGAGTAGCCCCGGGACGGGTCAGAGGGCCGCCAGTGTCCCACTGAACTCCCAAAGAATTGGTCCCGGAATCAAAAAGCGCACCCCCAAACAGGAGGGGACGGAAACCTCAGGATGCACACCAGAATAAATTCACAAATTTCTATAAAAAAGAAAGAAGGAAAGCATTGTTGACCAAAAACATACTTATCCAATGGCAAAAACAGAGAGCCGACCTTAGGCAAGGTTCAATGTAAATATGTTGCCAGACATCCGTGAAACCGGAGGAACACATAGCAACTCACCAAATGTTGAAAAGTTGAGAAGTGAAGATATTATGGTGTGGTATGATCCTGTGAGGAGAGCGGCGGCCTCTCATGGAGT
>BLSH010509625.1:818722-870703 GCA_018402905.1 Glandirana rugosa
TTTAAGTGTTTAAAGATATTTTTTCTTTCTTCCTTTCGTAACAACTGGTTTTTGTATGAATAGGTTACCGTTTTTGTCTCTCGGCTGGAATCCGTATGTTTTTGGTCAACAATGCTTTCCTTCTTTCTTTTTTATAGAAATTTGTGAATTTATTCTGGTGTGCATCCTGAGGTTTCCGTCCCCTCCTGTTTGGGGGTGCGCTTTTTGATTCCGGGACCAATTCTTTGGGAGTTCAGTGGGACACTGGCGGCCCTCTGACCCGTCCCGGGGCTACTCCATCATTGGGTGGATCTTTTTGGTCCACCTACCCGAGGTCTGTTCCCTTGGGGTGGCTATCCATTGGAGGAGGGTTTAAGCATGATCTAACAAGGTAACCAATGATATGTACAAACTATGATGGCATGATGCATTGTATCCATTATTTCTCAATATGTATTATATCCTGTATTTGTATGCATTTTGCAGTGAATGTCCGATCTTGTCTGTCTAAATGCCCCTGAAGAAGGGATTGGATTATCCTGAAACATGTCGGGTGACTAGGCAAGAATTCTGTATCGGAGTGAACATTTTCACTTCCATTGAAAATAAGTACCACACGGTTGCTTTTATACTGTCTTTTGATTTATGATTTTTGATATGTTGATTTTGATATGTCTTCTGTCATATATTGTCCATTCAATTTTATCACTACAATAAAATATGTATGTTTTTTATACGTACACCATTGCCATTAATTATCTATGCCCTGAAAATCCCAATTTATTTCTACGGGGAGGTTTTCTCTATTTTGCTTAATGCTCTTGGGATGTGAGGCATACATGGTCTAGGATGACCCAATTGACCAGAATTTGCTAAATCTTTATAAGAAATGCGTCCATATCCCAGATAGCAAGGATAATGTGCCACAAATTTGTGGCAGTGCTAAATTGTAAGTCTGTTAACTTGTTGCACATTTTTCACTTGCAAGTTGTACAATTGAAGAGCACTTGAAGCACGAGGGGCCAGAGAGAATCAGTATGAGCCTCAGGACCCGAATCCACTGCTATCCACACTCCAAAAAGCCGCCACTACCAGCAGCGATGGTGAAAAACAAAAAGCACCAACAACAAACCGGCAAACTGTCGAGTTTGTTCATTTTGGCAGCACGCGGTCTCCAACAAGATGGTGGAGTCACCTGAATCACACAGACGAACACGGCAGCTATGGCCTCACTCAAAGGCTGCGGAGATCCCCTAAGAACATCCCAAAAGACAACAGCGCAGAGTGGGTCTTCCTCAGGAGCCTCTACACCCTCCACTAGGAGCCCGAGGAAACAAAAGCCAGGCCTGGACTCTCAGGACCAAACACAGCCAGACCGTGATATGGAGGTAAGTGGGCCCAGCAATAGCTGCCCCTCTCCCTCTGAGAGACCCCATTGCCGAATTCCCAACCTCAGATCAGCCAATATCCGACACCACACTCAAAGACATGCTATTGTCCCCGAGGGCTTCCCTGCAATCCGACATCATGTCAGGGCTCAATCAGTGCCAAGCAAAGGTACAGGCCATAGGCAACAGAGTCGACCATGTCAAACGGAAAATGGAGTACTCTTCCTCATATAACATAATGGTGGACGCCCATATAGCTCAAAAGGAGGCGGTAGCCTGGCTAAAGGATAAAGTCGCAGACCCAGAAGACAGATCCAGAAGAAATAATATAAAAATAAGTGGAATTCCAGAATTTGTCCTTCCTACTTAGCTGCAGCAATATACCCAAGCCCTCTTTTCCATGCTGGTACCATCTCTATCAGCACAGGAACTCCTCATAGACAGAAATTAGTAAGAAGGTAACGAATATTGGGATTTTAAGGTGCCATATAACAACCAGTTTTTTTGTTAAAACATAATTTTATTTTGTACAAAACATGAAAAGACACAGGACAATTTATTTTAAAAAAGGGGGAAAAAAGACATTTCACTAGTATATCACATAACATTTCAGGTGTATGCTCTACATGTTTCGCCTTTTAGGTTCGGCTTCTTCAGGAGCCATTTTTACACCGATTTGTTTTTGTTTATAACTACAATGAAAAAAATTGTCAAAAAACTTATACAAGTATCCATAATTCCTCATAGTGTCCATTATAAATTGAGGAAGAGGAGACACTTAAACAAGACAGAAACAATTAAGTTTTAGGTTTTAATACATACACATGTTAATATTTTATGTCGACTATCCTACTGAGACCAACCCTCACCTTGGTACCAAGAGCCAAGGAGACAGAGCCACGGACACTACTGTGATACAGCCTTCCAGGGGGTATTCGACAAGCCACAGAGGGAGTAAACCACTAATGAGTAAAGATAATTTTAAGTATCTAATAATCTCACTTTTATTATTTTTAATTTTTAAAAAAATGTATCTATTATCATTACAATTAGTGCTTCATAAAGATTTTTTTTATATATATATATATATGTATAATGGATTAATTGACATAGTAATCCAGCTACTGAATTGGGTCCAATTAATCCCCTTCTATAGAATAATGAAACTTTAAACCATTTATTTGAGTTTTGATATTTTGTTGAGTATCCTCACCTCTATTTGATATTACATTCATAAGTAGGTCAAAAAAACATTTTTTGTAAGTGTTGATCTTCCTGTCTCCTTCCACCAGAGGGGATAAACCTCTCTTTAGGTGCTAAAAAAAACAGCAATAGATCATATAATTATTTGAAAGAAATTTTAAAAGAAATTTTAAAAAGAAACTGCATACTGTCAGCAGAGAGTTACAAACGCGTCTCCTAAATAGAGGTTACAGTCGCTCTCTGCTAAAGAGGGCATATTATCGAGCTAATGGCCAATCAAGGCAGTCACTGTTACACAAAAATAGTCGAAAGGAAAAAAGCAATCCGAATGTTAGATTGATAACAAAGTATTCAGCTCAGCATCAACAAGTGAGAAATATATTGGCAAAACATTGGTACCTATTAAAAGGAGATGATACGGTCAGTAAATATCTCAATGAATATCCGGAAATTACATATAAAAGATCCAGATCTCTTAAGGACCATTTGGTCCATAGTCATTATGATCCCAAGTTACATAAAAAATTACTCAAACGTTGTGGTACTGCCCCCTGCTGTGGGTGCAATTTCTGCCAATATATCTACACAGCAGAAAGGATAAAATTACCTAATGGTCAAATATACAGACCAAATTTTTATGGCACCTTAAAATCCCAATATTCTTTACCTTCTTACTAATTTATACTAAATTCAGGGAGATGGTGCCCAGATATTAAGGTCTATCCCTTGGGGCATTAAAAAAAAAAAAAATTTTTTTATTTAATTATTTCCTCATAGACAGAGTTCACAGGCTGCCTAAGCCTTCCTTCCTCCCTGCAGAAAATCCCAGAGACGTACTGTTAAGGGTGCATTTCTATCATATAAAAGAACAAATAATGATTGCATCGCGAAAGTCTGAAAACACAGCTTAACCATATGCATCCATGCAGCTTCTCCCAGACCTGTCCAGGCATACCCTACAGCGTCACCGCAATCTGGCAACAGTCACAAAACCCCTGAGAAACCACAACATTTTACACAAATGGAAGTACCCAGCGACTCTGCAGATCACCCACAATGGGACCACTGTCCACATTACTACTCTGGATGAGGGAATTGCAACCTTGCGCCAATAGGGAATCATTCCCAATCAAGCCTCAACCTCAGCCATGAGACAACAAATGGAAACCACTCAAGAGGAGTGGCAGGTGGTATCCCATAAACACCACCATAAAAAGCAAACCAACAGAGGCTCCTAACTGAAGCATATCAAATATACATTTCTCTGGTTTCAGAAGACCATAGCGTCTCTTCTAATTCCCCTAGCATTTTCAGCAGCATAACCTGCTTATGGATCTAACAACAGATCCCTCTATTTTTACTTTTCAATCAGTACTTTTGATATTGACTATATTTTCTTGTTGTTCCTTTCATTTTCTACCCAAAACACACAGAATCACTATACTCCCAACGCATGCGTTCACCAGAAACTCTACCAACAACCTATGGTGTATCAGAAAACCAAGGAACTCGCATCTCAGAAGGAACCTTCCAGACCTAAACACAGAAAAGTGCTGCAGTACAGTTTCATACATCACTCTAAAACCTACAAATGAACATGAAATGCTTATCCCTAAATGTGTGAGGCCTCAACCACCCTGCTAAAAGACACTCTATGTGGAGAGAGGCCATAAAACAGAGAGCAGATATCCTGTGCATACAAGAGACTCACTTTCAGACTTCTAAAATACCACCCTGCTACCACAGAGACTACCCAAACATCTTCATAGCTAGGACCCTAGACCATAAAAGAGGAGGAGTCCTCATGGCCCTGAGGAATACTATATCCTTCCAACTCAAAGAAGCTCACCTAGATGAAGGAGGGAGATATATCATCATTACTGCAGACATAAACTCACACCCATACACCTTGGTGTAAGTATACACGCCCAACTCCCACCAACTCCGTTTTCTCCACAAGCTGTTAAAGCGTGTATCCTTCATGAAGTATGGAAACCTCATAATGTGCGGGACATTAACCTAATCGTGGACCCTGGAGATGGACACAACAACCCACAAACAAAAAAACACCCCAACCCTAAGCCATCTCCTGCACCCTGAAGAACTTTTTGACGCTTGGAGATGTCTCCTTGCAAATGAGAGGTACTACACCTTCTTTTCACGCAGGTACTGTTCTTACTCCTGAATTGATTTGTTTTTAACGGACAAGTGGTTGTTGCAAAAAGTATCGTCATCTCAAATCCAAGACATCACTTGGTCCAACCATGCCTCTATTACACTAACTATAACAGACAGGGATGTCTCCCCTTCCTCGCCTATCTGGCACTGTAATATTAAACTCATCCAAGATCTCAAGTCCGCTCAGGTAATATCCCAGCATCTCAGGGATTTTTTTTAACACGAATAAACAGTCTGTAGAGGACCCACACACCTTATGGACCACCCACAAAGCATACATTAGGGGTATACTCATACAACAGGGGGGCACAGCAAAGAAACAGTACACAACTAAATGTAATTCCTTACTATCAGAAATCCATTCCCTGGAAACCACAAACAAAGCACTACCAAACCACTCAACAGCAAGCACCTTATCCAAGCTTAGGGAAAGCTTAAGAGAACTGCTAACACAACAGCATGACTGCCCTCTCAGATGCTTAAAACTAAACCACTATGCAAACGCCAACAAAGCAGGCAAATATCTAGCAAACAGAAATAAGGCAGCACGCACCAAGTCAAGAATACCCCACCTCCTTTTGAAACAAGAATACCCCACCTCATCCATCCAACATCACACCACAAAATCACCAATCCCCAAGCAATAGTTGATCAGTTCATGGATTTCTACGGAGGTCTTTACAACCTACAGAACGACACCCTAACGCCCCAACCAACTGATGCCAACATGCAAGAGTTTTTACATAGGTTAAACCTTCCCTCCCTCACAGAAACACAACTCACAGGACTGAACGCTCCATTTACTGCCCAGGAGATAGGGACTGTCATCAAAACACTTCCAAATGGAAAATCCCCCGGCCCAGATGGCTTTTCCAATGAATATCTTAAAATATTCAATGATACTATATCCCCTTATCTACAAAAAGTTTTTACCAAAGCTGCATCATCCTCCTCATTTCCACCTGAGATGCTGAGGGCGTACATAGTAACAATAGCTAAACCAGGAAAAGTCCCCACGACACCAGCAAATTTCAGACCAATCTCACTACTGAACTCTGACATCAAAGTCTACGCCAAACTACTAGCCAAACAAATTACCAAAATTCTCCCCTCTCTTGTTAGCAGCGACCAGATGGGATTTGTGAAGGGGCGACAGACCTTAGACGCCACCAGAAGGTGTATGAATGTCATTCACTTTGATCCAGAGAAGGCAATCGACAGAGTTCACTGGGCTTATATGTCTTCGATGCTCACCAAGTTTTGGTTCCAGGGTTAATGCCTAAAAGCAATGTTAGCATTATACTCTTGTCCCACCGCACAGGTGTACACCTCAGGCCTCTTATCCAAAATCTTTAACATTTCAAACGGGACTCAACAGGGTTGCCCTCTTTCCCCATCCATATTTAATCTAATGATAGAGCCCCTTGAGGAAACACTACGTACCCACCCAGCGATTACATGCTTCCAGATGGCTTCTTGCTCCTGTGTAATCAATCTATTTGCGGACTATGTCATCTTATTATTAACAAACCCAACTACCTCTCTCCCCCATGCCCATAAAGTTCTAGCGGGCTTTAGTAATATCTCATATTATCAGGTCAATTTTACAAATCTCTTATTCTTGATCTAGGTATTCCCAAAAAAAACAGACAAAAACTTGAACAAGCTCTTCCTTACAAATAGCAAGACCAGGGCATCCCGTATTTGGGAATAATGCTGACAGCTAAGATGACATCTCTAGCCACCACAAACTACAAACCACTTATAGCTAAAGTAGAAAACCAATTAAGGGAAATTCCCAAAAAAGAACTGTCCTGGTTAGGGAGAATAGCGGCCTTTAAAATGTCAATACTCCCCAAAATTTTGTACACATTCCGTGTCTTTCCTATCCTCATCCCCCCTCACACCTCCTACAACCCCTGTCGAGTCTCTTATGGAAGTTCATCTGGGAAGGGAAAAGAGCCAGATGTTCATGATCCAACCTAATCACCCACAAACAAGTGGGTGGTGCAGGATTAGCAGGCATTTGCGATTACTTCTGGGCAGTCAAATTAGACCAACTTAAATGTTGGTTTCAATCTGACAAAGTATCTTTGTGGGTAGAGTTAGAGAGATTGTTTGCCCTGACCAATGATTAAAATCTTTCCTAATAGGAGATATATGAAAATCATGGTCCACTCGAGACCTTCCTCCCACAATCCAAGTCTCCATACAAGCCTGGAGACTACTAAATAGCCATGGTAGCAAGACACCCCCATCTTGGATCTCCAAGCCACATTGCAGACAATAGAAGTAATAACCATGTAACCTACGAAACTGTTCCAAACTAATGGGATCAATTCACCCCAGGACTTTCTCTCCAACTCCGCCCCCCAACGTGTCGAGCAGCTGGTGGAAGAGTATAGACTACCACATAAATTGCACTTCCCCTGTTTAAGAATACTACACTTTCTGGGCAAACACCCATTACCGGTAATACAACTACCTCAGTCTGTGTGGCAATACTACTCAACTCCTACATCTCCTAACAAAGGAATAGCACTTTTTTACAACCTCCTTCAAGGAAAACAAACATTCCGCAAAAACACAGCACACACTAAATAGGAAAGAGATCTAAAGATGACATTTACAGAGAATCAATGGAAAATGGCCTTTAAGAGTATCTCCAAAGCCACACACAGTACCAGCCACTGGGAAATGATGCTGAAAATATATAATAGATGTCAATACACTCCCCATAGGCTAGCTATAATCTTCCCAAGAACACCCCTCAATGCTAGCACAACGGCGGCCTGAACAGTCACCTGTTGCACGTATTCTGGGGTTGCCCGAACATAAGAATCTTTTGGAATCAAATCTTCCAATTAATATCCTCACCAACAGGATGCATAACCAAGCCCAACCCAGAACTAGCAATACTCCACATCAAAATAGAGAAATTCCCTCCCAACTTCAGGTCTGTCATAACTCATATCCTACTAGCTGCTCGAACACTACTATTACAAAACTGGAAAGGTGATAAAACCATTAATGTATTGGAAGTGAAAACACTGGTTCAAAGACACCACACCTTTGAACGTCTTATAGCTATAAACTCCCTGTCAGGTTCATCCTTTGATAAAAATTGAAATATTTAGACTGAATACACCAGAGGACCTCAGCCCTAGGCTCTGTTCTTTTTTACTGATATTATTTATATGCATTATCCTACTCTCTACACGTGTATTTGCTTGCGTGTGTGTGTGTTATACCATAAATCATCACACTCTCACAGTTATGTGCTTTTGTCTATCCCATTGTACTGTTAATCTTTAAATACAATAAAAATATAATGTTTAAAAAAAAAAAAAGAGCACTTGAAGCACAAGTTCTAGTTGACACTTTTGCAATTTGTAGCAAATTTGCATGGCAAAGTCTCTAGCAAGAGCAAAGTTGTAGTGGTGAGTCTACAGCAAGAGC
The DNA here is from genome assembly GCA_018402905.1 of Glandirana rugosa. Lineage (NCBI taxonomy): Eukaryota > Metazoa > Chordata > Amphibia > Anura > Ranidae > Glandirana > Glandirana rugosa. Next base: position 826,930 of record BLSH010509625.1, read on the forward strand.
TCTGCAAATCTACAGCATGAAAATTCAGCCACAGTGATCCCCGTGGTGGGATGACTATTTTACAACATACAGTAACTGAACCAGATCTTGCAGCAGACTTGCAGAATGTTTGCAAAGAAAGTTGATCTGGAGTCATGCAATGCTGACTTACTGCAATTGTGCAACAAACTTGTGGTGCCTGGCAAGTCTAGCAATAGCTTAGCAAGTCATTTTCAAACTTGCAGCACAATTGCTTGCTATCTGGGATAAGTACTGTATTTATGGCAGTCCTGTGAATAACACTCTTCATGTCCCTGGACCTCAAACACATCAAACTTAGTTCATCTCTATTATATTGCCTCAAGTGGCAGTCCAGGCATGCTGCACATGTGCAGCGTTACTCATATGAGTGATACACTGACAATCTGCTGGTGAATTTTCTATCATAGAGACCCGGCAACCAATCAAAAAGCCTGCATTACTGGCCGATATCCGGTATGATCCCCAGCTATGTTAAAAAACCAATGCTCAAATTTAGAACTGCAGCACACTATAGCAAAAAACAAAACAAAAAAAAAAACAGCCTTGTTGGGGAACAAATGTGTAAATATCTTTAAATTTTGCATCTCCTCACTTTTCTTTCACTGGGAGAAACAGGTAATAATTTCAGCCTAGGCCATATACCTTGCCACACTGACTTTGCCTGTTTTGGATTCAATCCTGAAATGGTAAAAATCATTAGTAGAAATATGGTAACTAGGCATTTTTAGTGTTTTTTTTAATATAATCAGAGTAAAATATCTACTGACAACACTTATTTGTAGCAAATGATGATTCTTTGTCCAGTGATACTTAAGCTATACAGTCTGCAATGCAGACAGAGCTCTTGTATTATACCAGGCCAAACCAACCTGGAACAGAACACGTTTAACAAGCCCATGCACCGAAAAATAAAATGTGGGTACAGATAACTATATAGTATTATATTTTATGGTTTTTCTTTAAAAAAAAATACATTGCAAGCCAATTTTTATATTCTGGTATTGGGAGCTGACACTTGTAGTTTGAGTGAAGAATCCTTTCCTGTGGTTACTCTGATAAGGACTTCTTTCAGAATAAAAAGCCTCTTATTAGCTAAGGTTGATCTACATGTAGACATCTCATTATTTTATTTTAGACAGAAGAACCTTTGGCACTGTGGAGTGTTCAAAAGTTGATTTTGTCACAAAATATTCTTTTTTTTCCAATGTCAAGCTAAGCAGTTTGGAAATGTCTGAAGAAAAAAATATTTATCTTTGCATTTTATATTCATTTTTCCAGAGGGTCAGAATATTCATGAAAAAAAGGGGAAAGCATTCTTAATAATGTAAATTGAAAAAGAAAATATGCTATTGCTTTTAGCTTTAGAGAATACTGCATAAAGAGATTTTAAGTAAAGATGATCCCACTAAACATTGCACAAATGTTTTACTGGCACACTTGGCATGTTAATGCCATAACATTCTTAAAGGTTTCTATTAGAAGCCGTGTATAAGATGTCAAATTTCAGGGTTGTGTTAATTAAAGGACAAGTTCACATTTCTATAAAAATCCAGCAGCTCACCCTTCATAGCCCCCTAACCGGATCTAACTAAAACACCCCCCATCTAGAATTTTTCTTATTATAAACAAAAAAATGCAGATTAATATAACATATATAAATATAACTGGTGCTGCACTTAAATTTATAAAAGCTCATCAGGATTTGCAAATATTAAACTTTTTTTTGCTGGCTGCCATTTTTTGATCACTAGCACGAACGTTATCTTTTTCTTTTTAGAGTTTTTCTTTTAACCCCTGCTTCACAGTGATAGATTCCTGTAGTGTTTACCCTACTTCAGTCCTGCAATATTCTCCGATGCTGGCTGCACCTCAGAGTCTCCATAGATATCAATGGGTGAACATCTTTAGTCTATTTTTAACCACTTCCTGCCCGGCCTATTGACAAATGACGGCCAGGCGGTGGCTTCGTTATCCTGACTGGACGTCTATTGAAGTCCTCAGGATAACCCGCGATCGTGTGCCCATGAGGGCGCGCATCGCGGCGATCGGTGGTGCCGTGGGTCAGTCTGACACACCACATTACCGATCGAGGTAAAAGACTTCCATCAGAAACTTTTTACCATGTGATCAGCCGTGACCAATCACGGCTGATCACAATGTAAACAGGAAGAGCCATTTATCGGCTTTTCCTCTACTCAGGTCTGCTCTCCTGATGGGGGGGCTGCGCTGAACATTTATCAGTGCAGCCCCTCTCAGGTTCGCCACACTGGACCACCAGGGAGCCGACCAGGACCACCAGGGACCCTCCCCAGGGACAACATTAGGAGGTCGCCCATGGACCCCCAGGGAGAAGATCTGGAGGCCACCAAGGGACCACCAGGGAGCCCACACTAGACCACCAGGTAAGGGTCATACAGTGCACTGTAGGTATGGCACTGTGCCCATATGTGATGCCTGCCAGTGCCATCCCTAACAGTGCTATATGTACCAGTGCCCACAAGTGCCATGTACCAGTGCCCACCAATGCCCACCTGGGCCACCTATCAGTGCCAACCTGTGCCACCTATCAGTGCCAACCTGTGCCACCTATCAGTGCCACCTATGAGTGCCCATATCAGCGCCAGCTATCAGTGCCTGTCAGTGCTGCTTATCGGTGCCGCCTATCAGTGTCCATCAGTGCTGCATATATGTGCCCCATCATCAGTGCCACCTTATCAGTGCCACCTCATCAGTGCCAATCTGTACTGCCTCATCAGTGCTCATCAGTGTAGCCTCATCAGTGCCCATCAGTGTAGCCACATCAGTGCCCATCAGTGAAGGAGAAAATGTACTTATACAAAGTTTTGTGACAGAAACAAAGAAAAACTTTTTTTTTCAAAATTTTCTGTCTTTTTTTATTCGTAGTGCAAAAAATAAAAACCACAGGGGTGATCAAATACCACCAAAAGAAAGCTCTATTTCTGGGAACAAAATGATAAAAAAAATGTATTTGGGTACAGCGTCGCACGACCGCGTAATTGTCATTCAAAGCTCAACAGCACTGAAAGCTGAAAATTGGTCTAAGTGCCTGGTATTGAAGTGGTTAAAGGCCCATTCCAGTCTATAAGGACTTACTGCATGGATGCAGCCAGTGCTGGAGAGCATTTTTTGCCAGAGGAGGCCAAAGCTAGCAGGCAGAGTTAAATAAGCATTTAGGAGGAAGGAAGGGAGAATGAGTTTGAGTAGGTTACAGGATAGTGTGTGTGTGTGTGTGTGGGGGGGGGGATTGATTTGTGTAGAAACATGAACTTGCCTTTTTTTTTTTCCAGCATAACATACACTTACAGACAGTATGGGGGGGGGCCCGTCCATCTTGGCCCCCCTTGGGACCACGCAGGGCCCCATGTGCAGTCAAGTGCTAACTAAACATAGGCATGCTAACTAGCCTACCAAACATTTCAATACAATTCCCCCCTCTCCCTGCCCTCCCCCCGTCACTCAGCACAACCGTACCCTCAGTACATCGGATCCTGTATACAGATTCAGTGGCTCTATCTCTGACTAAATTGAAAGGTATAAGACTACTAAGTTTGTGGACTGCTCCTTGCCCTGAGATATTCCGGACAAGAGTGAAGCCCCACCTTGGGGGTGGGCCAGTCACCCCCCCGTCTAAAGGATCCTTATGAGCTAATCTCTTGAGCTAATTAGTTTACTGAGGTCCTTGTAACATACCAGGCTCTCCACACCTTTTCAATTTTTTTTTTACATCCCCTGGCCAGGTAGGTCGCTTTATAAAACGCTAGCATGTTGTTTACCAATTTTTTCCAATATCCCAGGCTTGGAGCCTCCTGCTTTTTCCACTGGAGTAGTATGGCCTTTTTGCTATAAAACATCAATATATTAAGGAGTGTTCTATGGGCCCTGGAAAGTACCACCTCATCCACCAGGCCCAACAGGCAGACCCCAACTGTCTTAGGGACTGGCACAAACAGAATTTCGGTGATGAAAGAGGTGACCTCGGTCCAAAAAGTCTGGATCCGCTTGCACTCCCAAAATATGTGTAGTGCCATAGCTGGTGTGTGAGAGCATCTCCAGCAGGACGCTTAGGTACCGGAATATATGACTGCCAGTCTGGCTGGGGTATAGTATATTCAATGGAGAAATTTAAAATTAATTAGCCTGTCCCTAGCTGATGCCAGATGTTTGAATGGCTGGTCCCAAAGGTCATCCCAGTCCACCCCCTGCATTTCCGGTACCTCTTCCCTCCAACGTTCCCTGCGCTTTGTGATGGCCACTGGGCTGCTCACAAAAAGTTTCTTATACAATACCAATAAGGTCTTGGGAAGTTCATCCACCGTCACCACGTCTTCCAGAGATGAGGGCAACGACTCTACCCTCATAGTCTGAAATTGGCTCTGGAAAGCATGCGGCAGCTGTAGGTACTGAAAAAATATGTATTTGTGAGGTCGTGTTTAGCCTTTAATTGGTCAAATGACAGGAGTTCCCCGTACATAGTTACATCCTTCAAAGTTTTAATCCCTTTAATCATCCACACCATTGGGTCCTGACTAGTAAGGAAGTATGGAAGACCAGGATTTAGCCACAGTGGGGCCGAGGGAGACACCCCCAGATATGATGGGTATGCTAATTTAACTGCTTCCCCCCTGGCTCTAATGGCGGCCTTCATTGTCTGTGCAAGTGGGAGAGTGGAGTGAACGGCCCTGTGAATAGCCAGGCGTAGGGACTCATAGGAGCCAAGATGGGCCGCCTCTAACACTGTGGCAGAATCGCCACTGTCCATCCCCAGCCATCTGCGTACGAAAACCATATGCCCTGCCAGGTAGTATTTTTTCCAGTCCGGCAATGCTAAGCCTCCCTCTCCCACTGGTTCTTGCAGTACCTTAGTTCCTATGCACGATGCCTTGGGTGCCCATAAAATGGTACCTATGACCCCCTCTAGTTGTTTGAAGTATAACCTATGTACCCACACCGGGGCATGCCTCAGGAAGTAGAGGACAATTGGGAGTATTTTCATTTTTAGCAAGTTTATTCTTCCCAGTAGAGATAAGGGAAGTCTCTGCCAGGCCAGGGTTTTTTGTTTAACAAAAGGGATCAGTGGCAGGAGATTAAGTTTGTGGTAATCCTTCACGTCCGAGGTGATTTTAACTCCCAAGTATGTAAGGGAAGTGACCCAAGTCAGCGGGAGATCTGGGTTGGCCTCCCCTTTAGCCCCTTCGTCAATGGGAAGGATGGACGACTTGCCCCAATTAATTTTTAGCCCTGAAAATTTGGTAAATTCGTTCAGAATGTTGAGCGCTGTCCACAAGGATCCAGCCATCAGCCAGGTCCCCCAGGAACAGCAGCATATTGTCTGTGTATATTGCTAGACACTCCCTGATATTTCCCACCTTTATGGCCTGTATGCCTGGGGATGATCTGAGGGCTATTGCGATGGGCTCCATAACTAAGGCGAACAGGAAGGGGGACAGGGGGCAACTCTGCCTAGTTCCCCTTCCTATCTCAAAGAACGGGGAAATGGATCTTCCTTATCTAATTGCCATTTTAGGAGTACTGTACAGCATAGCCACGCACCTCCTGAACACTGGGCTGAAGCCCATACATTCCAAGACCCTACCCATGTAATACCAATCCACTGAATCAAAAGCATTTTCAATGTCAATTGAGACTATGATTCTCGTCGGTGGATCCGGTGGAGGCAATTGAAGATGGGTGAAAAGTCTGTGTACATTTGTGTCCGTAGACTTGCCAGGGATGAACCCCGTCTGGTCAGGATCAACCAAGGAGGATATGACTCCCGCAAGCCTAGTAGACAAGATCTTTGTGAGGATCTTCAGATCCGTGTTCAGGAGTGCTATTGGGCGGTAGGAGGAGCACTCCAGAGGGTCCATACCGGGCTTTAAGTGCAGTACCATATATGCCTCCACCATTGAGGGAGGAAGGCTGTCATTTTCAGACATTGGGTCAGCAGCCAATTAATTTTTTGCGCCACTAGCTCAATGTGTAGTTTATAAAAGTCTATGGGGAGACCGTCCTGACCTGGGGCTTTGTTAGGGGGGAAGGAGAAGATGGCCGCTTCTATTTCTTTATTAGTTACGGGAGCGTCCATGGCTTCCCTGTCCACCTATGTTAATTGGGGAATAGCCAGGGTATCTAGCCGGGAGTCTAAGGCTGATGTGTCATAGGTTAGCAAAAAAAATCTGAAAAAAACGTCATTATGCCTGATGGATCCGTTATCAAATCCCCCCCCACCGTTTTTAATGACTGGAATGCTCAGGGTGGTGTGAAAGTCGGCCACCAACCTGGCAAGCAGCTTGCCATTCTTGTCACCCTCGGCAAACAGGGAGTAAGCTTTATCCTTCATTTCGGCTTGGGCCAGATCTGACAGATGAAGCAATAGGTTTCTTTTTGCATCCATCAATGCTGTGTATGCGGCTGTATTCGAGGTGTCTGCAAATTCTTTTGCACACCTCTCTTCCCTGTCTTGTAGTATTTTGATTTCAGCCCCATGTTCCCTCCTTGCCTCCTTAATAGCAGAAAAACTCTCTCCCCTGATTATTGCCTTGAAAGCGTCCCAAAGCATGCCCGGTGCAGCTGAGTCCTCATTAGTATCCCAGTAGGAAGTAGCTGCAGTTTGCAGACGAGCCTGGACCATCTCGTTCTGAAGCCATCCTGGTGAGATCATCCACCTCCTCCCTCCCCCCAAAGGACAAGGTGAGCGAGATAGGAGAGTGGTCAGACACCCCCCCACCAGGTATTTCACCTTCTGAACCCATGGTAGGACAGTAGCACTGCCGAAGGCTAAGTCAATCCTGGCCGAGGAGCGATGGGATGAAGACAATTGGGAATAGCACCTATCTCGTGGATGCTTCCACCTCCATAGCTCCATCAGCCCGGCCAGCGACGCCCAGGAACCTAGCTCTGCCGAACTCACCCTAGTAGGGTTGGACGAGTCCAACATGTCTAAAATCGCGTTGAAGTCGCCCATCACCACCAAAGGCAACTGAGCATACGGGGCCACCTTTACAAACATATCATATAATATTTGCACTTTGAATGGAGGAGGTACATAAACACTTATCAATACTATGCGTCTGTAGCAAATATCCAACACCACTGCAAATACCCTCCCCCTGGGTCAGTTATTATTAGATGTATGGTGCAGGGCACCGCCTTGCTGATCAGGATTGAAACTCCATGGGCAAACGTGGCGTATGTAGAATGGAATGCCCATTGAATCCACGGGCGACGCAAGGCTAGTACCCTTCCACCATCCAAGTGAGTCTCCTGTAACATAATAATATGTGGTTTAACATGTTTCAAGTATTGGAATATAGATGCCCTTTTATATTTATCATTCAAGCCCTGTATGTTCCACGATAGGAGCTTGATAGAGTTAGCCATTTAGGGGGGGGGCAACATCAAGCAATTCACAGGGTAATCTCAGAGTAATTAAAAGAGTCCAGTATTCGCAATGAGGCACAGTGCAGTCCAGCCGCATTACGTCAGGGCCTGATAAGTGAGAGGGACAGCTTGCTGAGCGCAGGTTAAACAACCCTGCCGTTACACCAGAAACCAAACTAGAAAAAAAACCTAGAAAAACAAGAAAAACAAAGTCCGGTATGAGGCTTCTTCCCATCCAACATCCAAGAAAAGTGCTGTGGAGAGTGGTCCGAATGACCCGATTGTCCGACATATGCTGTATACGTCTTGGGTCTTCCCTGGAGCTCCTATCCAGGATGCAGGGTAAGAATGAAGATGGAATACAAACAGTAGCTTGTAATCTCTATAAGGCCACAGTGCCCTCTAGTGGCCTGCCACTGCCAATGACTCTCCCTGGATCTGCTGAGAGCCACATGAAGCAATGCCCCAGAAATCATGTCTCCTCAAAAATGGCCAACAGGCACAACAGGTGCAACAAATAAGGTCCCCCCTTCAAACAAGTGAAAAAGTGCAGCCCCTGAGGCCATCCATGGTGATCCTGGATGGGTCTATGGCAGGCCATCTAGCTAATCACAAGCTTCCTGAGGATTATCAAAGAACTTTACAGTCTGCTTGGGTAAAGCATGCTGAATTGTAGCTCCTTTTCCCGCAGGCGTCTCCTCACATCATTAAACGATCAACGTTTCTTTTGGGTTTCTGCCGAAAAATCCGGAAAAAGCATAACTTGTGTGTTTTCATATTTGAGGGTCCGGGCTTTCCTGGATTCCGCCAATATCATGTCTCGGTCCCTGTAATTGAGGAACCGGACTAGGAAGGGTCGCGGATGCGCTCCGGGAGGTCTGGCGCCTGTGGGGACTCGATGCGCCCTCTCTACCACATACGTGGGGGTAAATTCTCCAGCGACAGTAATTGCTTAAAGAATTGCTCCGCAAATTCTACAGGCCTGGTCCCCTCTGCTCTCTCAGGCAAACCCACCACCCTCACATTATTCCTTCTTTACCGATCTTCTGCGTCGTCAGCCCTTCTTTGGAGCGACCTTACCAGGTCCCGGAGCTCGGATAGTTGTGAACCGTGTGAGTGAGAAACATCTTCCACTTCAGAAATTATGTCCTCCGCCGTGGTGAGCCTGCCTCGGATCTTGTTGATCTCATGGAGAATGAGCATGGACTCAGCGGTGAGGTGGTCAATACGCACCATCACTGCCGCTCTGTTGGTGTCTATGGCCTCCAAAATTGGCCGGGTGATGGCCTCTTTAGATGCCTCAAAGTCCTGGGCTATCGGTGATGAAGCCGGCGATGAGGATGGGGCCGCGGAGCCGTGTGCTGTGACTGGTACCTGCGGCGCCATCCCGGCCCCGTTTGAGCGAGATCCCTTTGGCTTCTGTTCCGGCGGCAAGATGGCGGAGGCGGGGCTCTGCTTTGGGTCTGGCGCTGCTCCAAAGGTGTCGCCTTCACCTGTTTGGATGTCGCCATCCGGATGACTAGGTCCTGCTGACTCTTTTCCACCTTGATGTGGCCTGGTTCAGATGTCAGAAAACCCTGTTTTTACGGATTTTAACAGGAGTCTTGTGGAGCTCAGGGAAGAACGCTGTTGCTTCCGTCACATCCGGTCACGCCCCAGTCATGAACTTGCCTTTTTAAGAGGAAGTAAACCCTGTTTAAAAAATTGTTCCCCCTTCCCTGCAAAGTAAAGGCATAATGTGCTAGTATGCATTGCATACTAGCACATTATGTGACACTTACCTGAAAATGAAGCCAGTGCCATCCCCGCTGTAGGCCGCATCCATCTTCGCCCATTTGCCTTCTGGGTCTTCACACGCCAGCTGTGTGACTGGTCAGAGCCGCGTGACGTCATTACTGCATGTGTGCGTGGGAGCCGTCAGTCACGGCACTGTCTTCTGAAGAAACGGCCACCTGTGCCATTTCTTCAGAGCGTATGCACTGATTACATCATCGGCGAAGTATACAGTAAACATCTTCTAAACGGCGCACGTTTAGGAGATATTCACAGTACCTAAAAGTACAAGTGTTATAGGGAGGTATATAACCTGTTTAACCGCTTGCCGACCAGCAACTGCCATTTGATGACGGCAGGTTGGCTCTCCAAATTGCCATAGCTGTACGGCTGTTCGTGCATGAGCGATAGGGGGCGCGCACCGCGATCGCCTGCTACAGAGTCAGAACGAGGATGTAAACAAGGCGGATCCTCGTTCTGACAGGGGACATGTCAGAGATCTACTGTTCCCAGTAATCGTGAACAGTGAGATCTGCTAGCCCATCCCCCTACAGTTAGAACACGCTGAGGGAACACAGTTAACTCCTTGATCACCCCCTAGAGTTAACCCCTTCCCTGCCAGTGTCATTTTTACATTGATCACTGCATTTTTATACCACTGATCAATGTAATAATGTCACTGGTCCCCAAAAGGTGTAATTTGGGGTGAGATTTGTCCGCCGCAATGTTGCAGTCCCGCTAAAAATCCCAGATCACTGCCATTACTAGTAAAAAAATAAAAAAGTCCCTAAATCTATCCCATAGTTTGTAGTTGCGATAACTTTTGCGCAAACCAATCAATATACACCTATTGCAATTTTTTTTGCCAACAATATGTGGAAGAATATATATCGGACTAAACTGATGAATGGATTTGCTTTTTTATATTTTTTTTGGATATGCATTATAGCAAAAAGTAAAAAAAAATGTTTTTATTTCAAAATTGACACTCTTTTTTTGTTTATAGCGCAAAAAATAAAAACCGCAGAGGTGATTAAATACCACCAAAGAAAGCTCTTTTTGTGGGGAAAAAGGAGGTCAATTTTGTTTGGGTACAACATTGCATGACTGTGCAATTGTCAGTTAAAATGATGCAGTGCCGTATCACAAAAAATGGCCTGGTCAGGAAGGGGAGGTTTAATCCTTCCGGGGCTGAAATGGTTAAAAAATATGCAGAAATAAAACGTAAATATTAACACAGGACTAGCAATAAATAGTATCAAGGAGTCCTTGGCTCCCCCCAGAAACTTTTCATTATTAATACAAACAAGTGTCAACGGGGCTACGCATGCATTTGCAAATGTGTGCAACCAAACCCCTGTTTTTAACGCATACTGTTAGACAGGTTAATTTGGTTGGTTGCAGGCTGGTCGGTAAGTTGAGCCTGGAAATTCTTTGTTTTTGCTTGACATGTGTCTGCCCTTCCAGTTCTCCTTGCTGTTAAGGCCAGTTATAGGTTGGGCAGTGACATTTGATTGTATTGTTGATATATTGGTTAGGCAACACACTGACACCTTAGCCGCCATGGTGCAATGTGCTGGGTTTCTAGTGCGTTACTGTACCTTTAAGGAGGGATGGGCTCCTCCAGTCACCTGCCCTATATCTATACATTAAAATGCATGTGCTTCCATTGTGGAGCCTCTTATAGATCAGAGGTAGGTTCTGCAGCATACAGGGTGCCTTGCTGGGGCCTGCAGCTTACGCATGCATTCTGTTTTGAACGCATACTGTTAGTTGTTAATTCGGTCGGTTTCAGGCTGGTCAGTAAGTTGAGCCTGGAAATTCTTTGTTTTTGTTTGACATACTTTTCATTATTACTCTTTTCATCCACACTTGTTTCCCTTACATTATGAGGAATACATGCAAACAAGCCTTTAAAAAAGGAGAAAGGATTTCTGGGGAATGCAACTCTTGATGGGTTTTTAAGCAGTATACATATGTGCTGAGCCAGAACACCAACCTGTAGACAGGATTGCTTTTGCTTCTGGGCTCCTTCAGTATGTCTGGGACAGATGGTTAATGATGGTTAGGATGTGATGTCCCAGAGTACAATGTACATGAAGGGACACTTCAGGCAATTATTATTATTATTATACAGGATTTATATAGTGCCAACAGTTTGCGCAGCGCTTTACAACATGGGGCAGACAGTACAATTACAATACAAATCAGTAAAATACAAATCAATATAGGAGGAATCAGAGGGCCCTGCTGGTTAGAGCTTACAATCTAGAAGGGAGGGTCAAGAGGGACAAAAGATAATAACTGTGGGGGATGAGCTGATGGAGAAAATGAGAAGAGAAGGGTTTTCAGGGATCGTCTGAAAGCTAATAGAGTAGAAGATAATCGGACAGTTTGGGGTAAGGCGTTTCATTGGATTGGAGAGGCTCTGGAAAAGTCCTGGAGGCGAGCATGGTAGGAGGTGATGAGGGAGCTAGAGAGCAGGAGATCTTGAGAAGAACGAAAAAAACAAATAGGTTGGTATTTAGAGATTAAGTTAGTGATGTAACTGGGGGCAGAGTTGTGGTTGGCTTTGTAAGTAGTTGTTAGTATTTTGAATTTAATTCGTTGGGTGAGTGGAAGCCAGTGGAGGGATTGACAGAGAGGGGTAGCAGACACAGAGCGATTGGTAAGGTGTATGAGTTTGGCAGCAGTATTCATGATGGATTGAAGCCTATGTAGAGGTAAGCCAATGAGAAGCGAGTTGCAGTAGTCGAATCGAGAGATGACCAGGGAGTGGATAAAGAGCTTTGTTGTGTTGTTGGTTAGAAAGGGGCGTATTTTGGAGATTTTGCGGAGGTTGAGGCGGCAAGATTTGGACAGTGATTGGATGTGGGGCTTAAAGGAGAGTTCAGAGTCCAGAACTACACCAAGGACCTTGGCATGCGGGGATGGGTTTATAGTTGTGCCATCAATTTTGATAGACAGATCAGGGGAAGGGGCATATGTGGGAGGAAAAATTATAAGTTCGGTTTTGGATAGATTGAGTTTGAGGAAGTGGCATAACATCCAGGCTGATATATCTGTTAGTAAATTAGTGATACCTGAGGAGACGGCAGGAGTGATCTGAAGGGTAGAGAAATAGTATTGGGTGTCGTCAGCATAGAGGTGGTATTGGAAGCCCAAAATTGTGGAGTTTTTTGAGGAGGAGGGGGTAGTCAACAGTATCAAAGGCAGCAGAGAGGTCCAGGAGTAGGAGTACAGAAAAGTGCCTATTGATTTTGGCCATTAGTAGATTGTTTGTTAGCTTTAGGAGAGCAGTTTCTGTGGAGTGTTGAGGATGAAAACTAGATTGAAGGGGATCAAGAAGGATAGTTTCAGCAAGGTGGTTGCAAAGTCGGTTGTAGACCAGACGTTCAAGGAGTTTGGATAAAAAGGGGAGCAAGGAGATGGGGTGGAAGTTGTCAAGATTGGATGTGTCCAGGGAGGGCTTTTTAAGTATGGTGCTAACTAGTGCATGTTTTAGAGAGTTGGGAAAGATGCCAGAAGAGAGGGAGAGATTAAATATGTGAGTTAGAGTGTAGAATAGAGCCAGAGGGTCAATTTAGCATTTGCGAGGGAATAGGATCCAGAGGGCAGGTGGTGAGATGGACATTGGCAAGTAGTTTAACAACCTTGTCTATAGTGGTGGGGTTGAGAGAGGGAAGTAATGATTGAACCTGTGGACATGAAGTGTAAAGCGTGGAGGGTATCTGAACAGCAGAGATCTCCGCGCAAATTGTATCAATCTTCAGTTTGAAGAACACCTGGAAGCTAAATGGTTTCTATGCAAAGCTGCACCCGATTTAGCATTCTCCAGTTTTAGCAAATCAATCAACCCCATGGTCTTTGCCAACCCAGAGCAGATCCCTAGATCATACCATTTTGTCTATGTCTCATCAACACCTGGCTAATTGTTCTGATTAGCTTCTCCATGTTGCCACCATTGTTTTAAACTGAAGGTGGTGTTGGGTATCAAATAATATACAGCATTTTGTGCCATGGACATTGATTATTCATATAAAATAACACAAAACAAACACCTTTGCATTTGTGATATAACTGTAATTGATAAGCTGTACATATCTGCATATATTTACTGCTGATATGTCTCTATTTCTAAAGACCAGCGGACAGTACGGTACATGTACAGTGGGTATAGAAAAGAATCACCCCCTTTAAAATGATCACATTTTGTTGTTTTGCAGCCTGACATGAAGACAGACAAAGTTTTTGTTTTATCCAGTAGGGATGGGCCGAACATCCCCTGGTTTGGTTCGCACCAGAACACCGCGAACAGGCAAAAAGTTCTAGCAAACATGCAAACCCAATTAAAGTCTATGGGATACAAACATGAAAAATCAAAAGTGCTCAATTTAAAGGTTTGTATGCAAGTTATTGCCATAAAAAGTGTATGGGGACCTGGGTACTACCCTAGGGGACATTTATCAATGCAAAAAAAGTTTTTAAAACAATAATTTTTTCAGGAGCAGTTATTTTAATAAAGCTTAAAATGAAACAATAAAAATGAAATAGTCCTTTAAATATCGTGCCTGAGGGGTTCCCCAGATCCTGACCCCCCCATGTGAATGGGTATCGTGTACATTGTACCTCTACCCATTCACCAAAAAAGTGTCAAAAAAGTAAAAACCACAATACTATACTGCACTATATACGCTGGACTGGACTATATACTCTGAACTGCATTATACAGTATATAGTATATGAACTGCATTATATGCTATGAATTGCATTATATATACTATACGGACTGCACTATATACTCTGAACTGTATAATATATACTACGGAGACTGCACTATATAAAATTGTAATTACATGTCCCAGTCAAACAGGTGCAGAAAAACTGGGCCTTGGGTGTTGGTGGAGCCAGAACACTGTAATCCCTCACAATTACTCTTGATGGGCACAGGAACGGGCCCTGCTGTAAACAATTTGTAAAAACTTGTAATTACAGGCCCCAGTCAAACAGGTGCAGAAAAATTTTTCTTTGGGTGTTGGTGATGCCTGAACACTTTAACCCCTCACAGTTACTCTTTTTGGGTGAGGGAACGGGCCCTGTTGTAAATAGTTAGTAAAAAATTGTAATTGCATGCCCCAGTCAAACAGCTGCAGAAAAATTGGGCCAAAAATATTGTTGGAAGTTAGCATCATCAAGATTCAGGAATAGGAGAGGCAGCATAAGCAGTCTTCAAGGGATCCTTGATCCCTAGCAAATTCAATCAGTTACAGCAGCATCATTGGCTTGATAGCTGCTGATCCCGGACTGGTTCATTTTTTATAAATGTGAGCCTATCAACGGAGTCTGTGGACAGGCACACTCTTTTATCCAGGTGTAGGCAACCAGTAGCCCTGCAGCTGTTGTGGAACTGCATTTCCCATAATGCATTGCAAGGCTGACAGTTACAATTACTCCCAGAGGCATGATGGGACTTGTAGTTCTGCAACAGCTGGAGGGCTCCAGGTTGCCTACCGCTGCTTTAATCCATTACAAACCCTCCAGCAGCACTGAATGTCCTTTTAGAAAGCACGCTGGATGCAGGACAGGCCATATTGAGCAAGTTCTGGCCAGTGATCCATCCTGAAGACCCAGTAACCCAGTGGATGCTCAGTTGGAAAGGTCTCCAAGTTTGATCTTGCCGCTAGATATTCCTGCAGACACTGCCGATGGTTGCTTGAACCTAGCAGCCCTGGGCGGTGAGATATAAAGAATTGTTTAAAAGCATCGGCCAGCCGGCCACCTTCTCCATCGCTCTTCCTCTGACCGAACAAAGCCCCAGAAACATGTTGTCCAATACCAGGAAATAGTAACCTCCCAGGGTCTGGAAAGGCGTTATACAAACTTTTCTTCAAGGCATTCTGAAGATGTTTCATCCTCTGCTCCCTCTGCAAAGGCAGGAGGAGTTCTGCAACTTTATCTTTGTAACTTGGATCAAGAAGGGTTGCCAGACAGTAATGATCCCTTTCCATGATACCACGAACCCTAGGGTCCTTTTGCAGGCTTTGCAGAATCAGGGAGCCCATGCAGCGTAAGTTTGCAGAGGCATGAGATTCTGAGACCTCTGGGTCACTAAGGATGACATTGTCAGGAACTATGGACTGAAAACCATCCCTTGAAGACTGCTGCGTGTTATCCTCTACATCCATGCTGACCCAATCCTCATCCTCCTCCTCTTCTTCCTGTGAGTTTGGCGGCCCCGCAGGAATGCTATCTGCCTCAAGTGCCCTGTCCATGATTCCATGAAGCGTGTGCTCCAGCAGGAAGACTAGAGGGACAGTGTCACTGATGCATGCATTTTCGCTGCTCATCATTCGTGTGGCCTCCTCAAATGGTGACGGGACAGTGCATGCATACTTGATCAGTAGCCACTGGCATGTCGAAAAGAAGCCAAGCTCCCCTGAGCCTGTTCTGGTGCCATACTCATATAGGTACTCATTGATGGCACTCTGCTGTGTGTGCAGCCGCTACGGCATTGCCAATGTTGAGTTCCACCTGGTGGGTATGTCACAAATGAAGCGGTTGGTGGGCAGGTTGAATTCTCGTTGAATGTCAGCCAGCTGAGCACTGGCATTGTATGACTGCTGGAAATGCCCCCAGGCTTTTCTGGCCTGCCTCAGCAGATCTGGTAAGCTTGGGTACCTGGTCAAGAAACGCTGCTCCACCGAACTCAGGATGTGTGCCAAGCATGAAACACGTGTCAAGTGTCTCTGTCGGAGGGCGGAGATAAGGTTGGTGCCATTGTCGCATATAACCATTCCTGGCTCAAGCTGCTGTGGCGTCAACCACCTCTAAGCCTGCCCCTGCAGAGCTGACAGAATCTCTGCCCCAGTGTGGCTCCTGTCCCCTAGACAGACCAACTGAAGGACTGCATGGCATCTTTTAGCCTAACTGCTTGCATAGCCCCTTGAACGCTTAGGGAGCACTGCTGGTTCAGAGGACAATTCTAAGAAGAGGCCATAGAGGAAGCGATAGAGCAGCCAGATGTGGCAGAATCAACACCAGCTTTTTGGAGGCTTGGTGGCGGAACACGCTCCAACACTGAAACCTGTCCTGCATCCTTCCCAGCTGCCAGCAGAGTTACCCAGTGTGCCGTGAAGAAAAGGTAACATCCCTGACCATGCCTGTAATATGAACTAGACATGTGGACGGCAAAAAATTTCTTCATTTTCATTTTCCGTTTTTTATTTTTTTGGAAATTCAGGAATTCGGAAATTCGGGAATTTGGAAAACGGAAATTTGGAAATTTGAAGATTCTGAATTCGAAATTCGAAAATTCACGAATTCGGTAATTTGGAATTCAAAAATGACGAAATTTGAAAAGTCAGAAATTTGGAAGTAAAAAATCCGGAATGTCGGAAATTCAAAATTCAGAAATTCGAAAATAAGAAAGAAAATTTGAAATAATAACACACTAATAAATAACTATTAAATTAAAGGTATTGGAATTTCCTTTCAAATTTGGCTGTTAGTGAACTTAAACACAAAGTTTATCACTAACAGCCAAATTTTCGAGGAAATTCCAATACCTATAATTTAATAGTAGTTATTATTAGTTAGTTATTATTTCCGATTTTCAAATTATCGGGTTTTCGAATTTTCGGATTTCCGAATTTTCGAATTTCAAATTTGCGGCTTTTCTGATAACTGAATTTCCGAATTTTCAAATTTCAGATTTTCAGATTTTTGGATTACCGAATTTGAAATAACGAAAATTTGGAAATTGGAAATTCGGATTCATACGAATTAATGAATTTCGAAAAATGTGTTAAAATACGAATTTGGAGCTAAACGAATTGCACATGTCTAATATGAACCCCTGAAGAAGTCACATGGTGTGATGTAACTGGTAAGGAGTTGCTGGAAGATACAGGATTACTGGAAGTGAAGTGAGAGGCGGAGGACACCGTGTTTTTATCTTTAATTGCACATTTTTTTATTGTTTGATGTAAGTATGCACTTGCGGCTGAGAGTACTTAAATACACAGTACCACAGGGAGCTACATCTCTGGAGAGACATCGCAGAGCCAGTGAAAAGATCCCATTGTTTACATCATGCTTTGTTTACTTGTGATTGAGGTGAGCGCATTGAGAGCATGGTGGTGGACGCACAGCGTCACCTATTATTATAGCATAGAGTCATCTCTATGTGAACTCAGAGCACTGGAGCACTTTATCATTGAATTGAATGAAATTATTGTATTGTTTAGCACACTGCTCACATTTACTATTTTACATTTTGCTTTTCATGGTTACAGATTTGGACTATCTGGACACTTATTTTATTTGAGCACGGAGCACTTTTTTGCTAGCACTGGATGAACTCATACCCATTGGATTGTGCATTGCAATTATTTATCTGTATTGTTTTTTTATGATTGAGTTATCTCATTTAGTACACCTGTTTGATCTGCATATATTGCAACTTCACATTGGGGATTTGCGCAATATCACCACATTAACTATATAACTAATATGAACCTTGCTGCTGACCACCTTGTCCAACAAGGCCAAAACATTGCCTTCCACATGACAATGAAGAGCTGGAATGGCCTTACGTGAAAAGAAAATTCTTTGTGGAACCTGCCACCGTGGTACAGCACATTCTATAAATTCATGAAAGGGGGCAGAGTCTACCAGCTGAAAAGGCAGCAGTTGTAGTGCTAGCAATTTGGCCAAGCTAGCATTTAGACGCTGAGCATGTGGGTGACTGGGACAGTATTTTTTTTATGGTTTAGCAACTGGGGTAGGGAAATTTGCCTGCTGAAATCAACTGGTGGTGTACTGCTAGCAGTTTGGCTGCAAGTACTTGTGGCACCTATTGCTATACCTTCATTCCTCTCAGCGCAGGTTTTTAAAAGGACTTGAGGTATAGTAGGGGTTGAGATCTCAGATGAGGAGCAAGGAGAAGTCTGCCTTTTTTAAGTCCGCCTTTTTTCTGATGTGGGTTTTTAAGGTGCTGTTGCCAACGGACTGCATGGCAGGTCATCATATGTCTTGTCAAGCATGTGGTGCCCAAGTGGCTGGTGTTCTGGCCATGCTTGATCCGCTTCAGACATAGATTGCAAACAGCAACAGTACGATCTACTGCACAAGTGTTGAAATAAGCCCACACCAGTGAACTTTTGGAAGTCAGCGGGAAGTCAGCAGTGCCCTGCACCTGTGGAGCTCTGTGGTGTGATGCAATAGGGTGGCTGCCCTTAAGCTGGCCCCTGGAGGACATCCTGCCTCTTGGAGTTGTGCCTCCTCCTCCTCCTCACTTTCCTCCTCTCTTCTCTCAGGCACCCAAGTACAGTCAGTGACCTCATTATCCCCTCCCTCCTCATCACTGAAGTAAACTTGGCAGTATGCTGCAGCTGGGGGAACATAACTGCTAGTTTCTTGTCCTTCTGTGGCACCCCCTCTCTCTAAGCTCACGTTACTCCCTTCCTCAACCTGGGAACCAACATCGGAGCCTTCAAATTGCTGCGCATCCTCCAGCAGCATGTAACCAACACTATGATCAAATAAATCTGGTGACTCCTCTGTGCATGATGGTGGGGCTATGGTAGGAGTAACTGTGGACAAGGAGCCTGTGGAACAGTACGATTTGATAGCTGCATTGGAAGGCAAACTAGTATGAGCCTGGGTGACAGAGGATGAGGAGGATGAGGACAGCTCCACCAACTCTTCTGCATGTTGTGGCTCAATAACACGGCTGGCATTTTTTTTTCACACGCTCCACATTACACTGTATTAAATACTGTACACCGACTGCATTGTATTATATACTGTACATCTACTGCACTGTATTATATACTGTACACCTACTACAATGTATATAGTGTACACACTGTATTATATACTGTGTACACCGTCTGCACTGTATTATATACTGTACACCACCTGCACTTTATTATATTCTGTACACCGAATGCACTTTATTATATACAGTACACATTGTATTATATACTGTGTATACCTCCACGCCGCTGACAAAAAAAAAAGCCAGACCCCCTACAGGAGGCGCTGGTATATTGACTTTTCTTTTTTGTTCTCGACACCTTGCAAGTAGTGAGCCGATTGGTCAGTCATTAAAGACTATGTGTGTGCACTGAATTGTCTGATTGGCTGCCCTGAGCCAGTGACTGGCATTGGATGCTGTGGGAGGGGACAGGACTGTGGCGGTTGTGCAGCACTCCGCCGGGTTTCAGTCCCGACTCCCATGCTGCAGACCATTCACTCCAGGCTCCAGCATGCTGTCCGCAAGCGAAGCTCTGCAGACTGACAGCCCGCTCTCCACAATCCGTTCTCTGCACACTCCTGCCTGCCTATTAGATGGGGTAAGTGCGGGACTTGTCCCGACTTCGGGGGGGGGGGGTGTGTGTCTGCAATGTGCCCCACCTGTGATACTGGCTGCAATGTACCCCCACCTGTGATATTGGCTGCAATATACCTCCACCTGTGATATTGTCTGCAATGTACCCCACCTGTGATATCGGCTACGATGTACCCACACCTGTGATATTGGCTGCAATTTACACCCACCTGTGATATTGGCTGCAATTTACACCCACCTGTGATATTGGCTGCAATTTCCCCCCACCTGTGATATTGGCTGCAATGTACCCCCACCTGTGATATTGGCTACAATTTACCCCCACCTATGATATTGGCTGCAATTTACCCCCACCTGGGATATTGGCTGCAATTTACCCCACCTGGGATGCTGGCTGCAATTTACCCCCACCTGTGATATTGGCTGCAATTTACCCCACCTGGGATGCTGGCTGCAATTTACCCCCACCTGTGATATTGGCTGCAATGTACCCCACCTGTGATATTGGCTGCAATTTACCCCACCTGTGATATTGGCTGCAATGTACCCCACCAGTGATATTGGCTGCAATGTTCCCCATCTGTGTTATTGGCTGCAATTTACCCCCGCCTGTGTTATTGGCTGCAATGTACCCCACCTGTGACACTGGCTGCAATTTACTCCCACCTGTCAAATTGGCTGCAATTTACCCCCACCTGTGATACTGGCTGCAATATACCCCCACCTGTGATATTGGCTGCAATTTATCCCACCTGTGATACTGGCTGCAATGTACCCCACCTGTGATATTGGCTGCAATTTACTCCCACCTGTAATATTGGCTGCAATGTACCCCACCTGTGTTATTGGCTGCAATTTACCCCCACCTGTGATATTGGCTGCAATTTACCCCCACCTGTGATATTGGCTGCAATTTACCCCCACATGTGATATTGGCTGCAATTTACCCCCACCTGTGATATTGGCTGCAATTTACCCCATCTGTGATAATGGCTGCTATATACCCCTACCTGTGATGCCGGGGCTCTATACTGTGTCCTGTGATACTGACTGCTATATACCCCACCTTTGATGCTGGGGCTCTATACTGTGTCCTGTGATACTGGCTGCTATATACCCCACCTGTGACGCTGAGCTGTATACTGTGTCCTGTGATGCAGAGCTGTATACTGTGTCCTGTGATGCTGAGCTGTGTACTTCTGACACAATATGGGGAATACAGGGGATGGAGTGGGTGGATTCTATAAGGGGTGGGGCTTATTAGAAGTAGGAAGGTCAAAAAGGGAGGGTGAGGCCTGGCACCCCCCCATTCTAAAACTTCACCAGCCGCCACTGCCTCCTGCACTGTATTATATTGTACACAATCTGCACTGTATTATATACTGCACACCAAATTCACTGTATTATATACTGTACACTGCCTGCACTGTATTATATTCTGTACACTGAATGCACTGTATTATATACAGTACACACTGTATTATATACTCTGTACACCAAATGCACTGTATTATATACTGTACATCGCTTGCATTGTATTATATACTGTACACTGAATGCACTGTATTATATACTGTACACATTGTATTATATACTGTGTACACCAAATGCACTGTATTATATACTGTGTACACCACCTTCACAGTATTATATACTGTACACCGAATGAACTGCTCAAGTTCAGTTAAATTTGATGGTGACCATTTGTGGACATGTGATACTGGCGTGCAAGAGTCACCATATAAGTCTACCCCGGGAGCTGAGGCGCTAGGATCCGCAAGAACATCGGGCACACACACGAGTACCCCCAGAAGGATACAGATATTCATATAGTAGTAGGTATTGTGCCAATATTTGGCTACAAAAGAGTGTGTAAAATGAATGGAAAATTGTGTATATATAGCAAATCAGGTAGCACTACCGCAGAATAGTGTAAAAGAACCAATGTCCACTAGGAGTGCAATAAAACCTCAAAGGTTAGCACAAATAGGCATACGTAAATTTGAAGAAATAAAGAATGAAACATGTGCATTAAAAACTTGCATAGTGATTGCCGTGAACCCAGCGGATCCCCACCAACGTCACGCTGGTGTGATATGGAGCAGAAGGCGCCTGCCGCCAGCTTTGCACCAAAACGCTCCCCGCCAATTACATCAGCAAAGGTGGAAAAGTCACAGAAACCGAGTGGCACCCATATGGGATGTCACCAGTGCGGCATGTGTGTGTTGCTGATGCGCAGGGGGATAATTGTCCCCAATCCCCCGCCACAAGGGATACACAGGAGGGGTGGGGGCGGTGCCTAGTGCGCATCACAGCTCCCAGAAGATAAACAGAAGGCCAACCCAAGCACAGGGAACAAATAACAGGGATGGATGGGATATAGAAAGCGTATGGCAACTTGTTGAGGTGTGTGTCATGCATGTATAGGGACATAATCATGTAAACATACCATATGTCTAAAGAGTGGGGAGTAGAGTCTCACTTCACCCATGGATAGAGTTGAGCGAACACCTGGATGTTCGGGTTCGGTGGGTTCGGCCGAACTTCGCAAAAAAGTTTGGGTTCGGTACCGAACTTGACCCGAACTTTACCCCGAACCCCATTGAAGTCAATGGGGACCCGAACTTTTCGGCACAAAAATGACTGTAAAAAAGTCCTGGAAAGTGCTAGAGGGCTGCAAAAGGACGTAAAATGATTTTAGAACAATAATCTGTCCCTTACAGCAACAGCAGGAACCTGACCCTATAGGAGTAGTCAATGATTTTAGAACAATAATCTGTCCCTTACAGCAACAGCAGGAACCTGACCCTATAGGAGTAGGCGATGATTTTAGAACAATAATCTGTCCCTTACAGCAACAGCAGGAACCGG
Organism: Glandirana rugosa; assembly: GCA_018402905.1. NCBI lineage: Eukaryota > Metazoa > Chordata > Amphibia > Anura > Ranidae > Glandirana > Glandirana rugosa. The sequence continues at coordinate 849,350 of BLSH010509625.1, forward strand.
ACCCTAAAGAACTAGGAGATGATTTTAGAACAATAATCTGTCCCTCTAAGCAGTAGACTCTACCTAGTCCAGTCAGATCGTTCTGTAATGCAGGATGATGAGATGTTATTAGATCTGCAATCTGTCCCTAAAAGCAGTAGTAGTAGTAATCTCTACCTAGTCCACAATCAGATCCTTCTGTAATGCAGGATGAGACGTTATTAATATCTGAAATCTGTCCCTCACAGCGCCGGCAGCATCCTCTCCCTACACTAGTCAGAGAGCATGTAACATGCAGCACTAAGTGACTCCAGCTTGTAAAGAGGCTGGGTCACATGATGCACTGGCCAATCACAGCCATGCCATTAGTAGGCATGGCTGTGATGGCTTCTAAGGGCAAACCAGTGAAACGCTTGTTGATTGGCTGCCCTGCAGCTATTCAACATGCGTGATCAAATACCCAAACCCAGAACCCGAAATTTTTTTCAAATGTCCGGGTCACGGACACCCCACAGTTCGGCACGGACCCGAACTATACAGTTCGGGTTCGCTCAACTCTACCCATGGATACATATGTGAATGTACGAAACAGTAGCAAAAAGCTACCTAATAGTTACCTGTGAGTTTCTTCTATTTGGTAACATCACTTGTGCCTGGTGTCTGCTTCAGTGTCTCCCTGTGTATTCTTAGTCTATTTCCTGCTCAGTGTCCCCGTGCACTTCTGAATGCTCCTAATGATTTTATTTCCATACATTGTTACTCCTTCCCCTACTCTTACTCCTTATCCCTAGTGATCCTGTCTGTCTCTTTGCATTTCTACCCGTTCCCAGTGTCTTTCTGTGCACACCTGCCAGCTTGGGATGTACTCCCTACTGTCCTGTAATGCCTGCTTTTCAGTACTGTAAGGGACTCTGGCTCACTTATCATCCCTTAGTTTCCAGTAGCTTCCCACAAGGGTGAGTCAGGGAACCGCAACCTGGAAAGTGTCTGCAGCGCAACCCAGCTCCACCTTTAAGAGTTCTGAAAAAGACAAGAAGGTTCCTTAGACTCTGAGCTTAGGCCTTTCTAAGGACCCTTACCTTTGCTGCATATGCAGACAGGCTGTGTTCTTGACCATCAGCACCAATAGGTACCCTTCCTGTTCTAGATTCTTCCTTACCCCTGCTGTATAACATATAACTCAAAACGTGAAAGTTAGCTAGTTTATATAACTATATGTTGAGAAATGAATGTGTCTAATCAGTACCTTGAAAAATCTAGCCTTGATCTTGAATTCCTTCTGAAAAATAGGAGTGAACTTCCTGTGCCAAGGCACTCTTGTTCTGTTACCTAATAGACGTATATCAGCTGGAGGAGATTATCTATTGTACTGCTGCCTCTAACTACTAGATTCAAATTTGGTGAATCACTACTATGCTACTCACTGTTCTCCCTGGTGGAAAGGAATTGGTATCTGGGGATCTGAATTAGAAGCTCTCTCTGCTACAGCTTTATTTATTCTGTAGATATGTGCTTTCTGATACTCTTGTGCTCCTGCTTGATTATTTTCCCACCAGTTATCAGGGGGAAATAGTCAAGGGCAGCTCAGACATGAGGAAGCAAAGCCGCACTCCTCTATAGCTGTCTCCGATCAGAGACATGGTTTAGATTAGGTATGGTAATCAGTAAAGGGGAAAAATAGGCTGAAGGTAGCCCACAGGAAATACTAGTGATCATTTGTCCTGTGCTTGCCTTTTTGGACACAACTTCTGTAGTATAGATTCCCCTTTTTAAAGGGAACATGTTAGAAAAGCAATATAGGAGCCCTTAATGATAGTGTGATTTTGAAGATGGACCCTTGGACTATTATCCTTATCTTTGCTTCCCTACTAAGTAAGTAACTGTCTTGGAATAAGCATGTGAATATTAGGTGTTCTCACATTTAATGCACAATACTTATTCCAGGTAAATTACTCATGAAATAGCTAAAAGTGTATGAAGACCACAGCCTTGGAGTTTTCATTTTTAAAAATAAAAGAAGTGGGCCTTTCTCTAATGCTCTAATCAAAGAAACTCTGCTGCCTACGAGGCCATACACTCTAGTTTTGGTGCAAGACCGCAGGTCACTGTACTGCGTCCAATCATGTTCACATTAACATAAAAAAGTTCACACTCCATGCTTCCCAAGTTACTGGAGTCTTTATTTAAACAGCTCTTTACAGCAGGTAGTCTTCAACAAAGCTGTGACGCATTTTACACCATAGCGTGCTTAATCACAACGTTTTATGATTAGGCATGTTATAGCACAAAACGGGTCAGAGCTTTTTGATGACTACCTGCTGTAAAGAGCTGTTTACATTTAAATAAAGACTCCAGTAAACTGGGAAGGAGCTAGCATAGACTTTTTTTTTTTTATAAAGGTAAGTATTGTCTGTGTTATATTTAATTTAGTTTTCTTCTAGAATGATGTATAACCAAACATAACAAAGAAAATAGATAAATAGTCACACCATGTATTATCTGTATGTTTTAAACACTAGCCACACTTTTACAGCAATTTATTATGTCAATCTTCTTTAACATAACGAACACTGCAGTCATCCTGTTTTTTGCATTTTTTTTTTTACCTTTATTCTGTACACTTTTCCTTCTTCACCTTTAGACCTCATACACACGGACGTTTCTAAAAAAATAAACAAAACGTCGGGCCCGACGTCAAGGAAAAAAAGTCGGCGTTTTTCGGCGTTATGCATCGGCGTTTTTGAGTGTTAGTGAGCGTCGGCGTCAATAGGCGTTTTTTTAAAAAAATCATCCCTCTGCTATTTTTCAACCTAAAAACGTCGGCGTCAAAAAACGCCGGAAAATGCCGGTATAATATTAGGTGGCGTTTGTTGGCATATTGTGGCGTCGGCGTCAAAAAATGCCAAAACGTTACAGCCTCAGAACGCGATGGCTGTGGGTTCTAGTTTCAGCCCCCTAACGCCGACGTCATCTACAGCTCAAAAACGCCGACGTTTTTATGGGGCCATTGATTAACATGGAGAGCTGCAAAAAACGCCAGAAAACGCCGGCGTCAAAAAACGTCCGTGTGTATGAGGCCTTATTGTACACGTAAATCTAAAAACATTTTTTTTGTAGATTTATATTAAAGTTTGCTAGTCCTTGTGGTGGCTTCAATAGTTTCAGTTTTCAGGCTTTTTTCTCATTTTTTTGGTACCGTTGACCCTGTCCTAGCAGTGGCAGCCATAAGGGGTGCAAGGGTGCGCCCGGCCCCTAATCTACATGCAGGGTGTCGGATGCATGGATTTCAATGGGTTTTTTTTTTTGAAGCACATGATTAGAGCCAGAGGCTCTAATTAGCTTCAAAAAAGGATGGGCTTGGGACGCAGAGCACTGTGCCCTGAACCCACCGAGTTGTGTGACAATAACCCCTATTGTCTTCCTGATTCTCCTCCCAGCCTATCAGGAAGTGGGTCTTAAGACTGGTTGGCCGAGAGGAGAAGCGACCATATTAGCCATCGAGGAGGAGGAGACCCAGGGTGAAGCCACCGAGGAGGAAGCCGCTGAGGAGGAGGAGATGCAGGAAGGAGCCAAAGCTGCCCGCGTACATAGATGGGGTAAGTGTGCGGCTGGTGGGTGGACAAGCGAGTGATGGGGGTGTGGAGTGGTTTGTTTTCCACTCCCCCCCAAAAAAAATGGAGCACCAGCCGCAACTGTGTCCTAGGATGACAGTGCTTACTCACAGTGTCTGTTGAGGGGCAGCATTGTCAGCCTAGACTGCTCTCCTGATTTGGACTACAGACACCTTCCTCTCTCCTTATCTCCATTTTATAAGAAGGGGTTCCGTGGTTCACAGAGGATAGCTAAAACATTGTCTGATATATCAGTTCAGTATATATGAAATTAAAAAATACTGAATATTTTTCTGTATTTCAAAGGACTTGTAAGCTGTAACATTAATATTCTTGGATTTGGATGCGCTTTCAGCAAACCTGTGCTTTTCCCATTCAGAGCAATTAATCAGCACTGGGAGCTGGAGAAGGCACCAGGTACTTCTAGGTATGGAGGAGAATGTGACATTTCCCATGGGACAGTGCTGGGCCAATCAGAGCTATCATGCAGGGAGTCCACAGCCCTTTGTAAACTACAATTCTGGGGAGGGTTAAGTTAAAGAAAACATGTTGGTTTTCTGGGTATGGGCAAACCAAAAGATTCACTTTAGCAAGACATCTATTTTAACAAAAAAAAAAAGGATATTATTTTAATGTGTGGAGTTAAAATTAACTAAATATAGCTCATTTTAACTTCTGCTTTCTTTCTTAGGCCCTGTTCACATATTGGTGATTCTGCCCATGATTCCAAATTGGCGCAAAATGTGCAATGCATGTTTGGGTGCCATACATCCTGAATAGCACCCTGAATACAATGTGATTGCCATGCAACAAAAAGCACAAGAATCACAGCAAAAAGCGAGTGTAAAATCTGTCATGGCTCGGGAGTGACATAGGACAGCCCATTGAAGTGAATTTGCTGCCCTATCCGCGACATGCTTTTCAACGCGATAATTGCGCAAACAAAATCGTGAGTGGGAATGCAAGTTCCTGCTATGCGTAGTGTGAACGGGGCTGTCAGGTCACCTGAGGCCAGGTGAGAGATGCACTCCGTTGGTACTAGGAGTGCCCTGCAAAGGTAGTGGACCCTTCGGCTAACCACTTCGGATGGAGCTCTGGATGGTTCAGGAAAGCGGGACCACTGGATCACTGACACGGATTGCACAGAAAGCTAGAGCATAATATTCCCCAGGACGCTGAGTCTAAGAGCAAGTAGGTATTCACCAGAGCCTCTGATGGTGAGGATGGACTTTGCTGCAGCTTACTCCAGGTCGAGCCCCCAGGGTCTCACAGCTCAAGCTCACGGCTGGCTTCTGGTGGATAGGAAGCAGCAGGCAGGGCTAAGGCTAAGTCAGGAAGGCACGCCAAAGGTCAGGGTATCAGGAAGGCAGGAATAGTCAAAACACTCCAAAGTTCAGGGTATCAGGCAGGCAGGAAAAGTCAAGAGAACAGGCCAAGGATCAGTACACGGAAAAAAACTGAAGCACACGGCAGGAACAAAGACACAGGGAGCCTAGACACACTATTGCTCTGGCAAGACTTGGCTTGCACTACACGAAGTTAAGTACTCTTTCCTGTGGGTGGAGCCATGCTGGTAAGAGATTACTTAATAATTGTCAGGGCACCAATAGCAGGAGGACTCTGGGACCCAGAGTCTGTCAGAGCAGGAGGACTCTAGGACCCAGAATCCGTCAGAGCAGGAGGGCCCTAGGACCCAGCATCTCTGGCAGCACATCTCATGGGCCTTTATAAGGAAGTCAGACCTTGGCTAGAGTGCTGTCTGATCTGCAGCTTTACCTGTGATTCTGTGTTACCTGCAATCTGCTATCTGGAGTTGACCCGGCTTGTTCTGACCTTGCTTATCGGATTCTGCTGCCTGCTTACCGTTGTATTATTTGCTTGTGACCTGACCATTCTCTGCCTACTGTCTGATATACCTGATTCCTGTATTGACCCGGCTTGTCTCATCTGCTCCAGTCTGCTGTATCCAGTATCCAGGGTTGCCTCCCTGTACCAAGTGCCCAGCTGTCATCATCTGCAGCTAATCTGGTGAAGATCTGCACTCACCTGCATCTAGTAACCTGTCAGCCTCTACGGCTTCCACCAGGCACTCCTACCCCACTGTGCTCATTGACTGCTGTCTCCACTCCAGTGGTCAGTAAGCCAGAGTTGTATGAGAGGTCTCCTCCTACGGAAGTCAGGCTCTCCACAAAGGTACGTGACAAACATTACAATAATTCAGGTGTGAGGGCTCGGTCCATAACCTGAAACACAGAGCAGAGAGGTAAGCAAACAGACAGGACCTGAATTGCTAGTGCAGATCCATGACAGTCCCCCCCCTTATGAGGCCTCTCCCTCCCTCACTTGGGCCCAGGCTTGGAAGGAAACTTCACATGAAACGTCCTCAAAAGACAAGGTGCAGAGATATCAGATGCAGGAATCCAAGACCCCTCCTCAGGACCAAAACCTTGCACGAGGTACTTAAGAATGTCTTTACATAGCTGGGAATCCATAATGTGACTAACCTCATACTCCTGATTATCCTCAGAGACCAGAACCAACGCCACTCTTTTAACGCCAATTTGATTACAAGAAGTTCCCGATCGCCAATAGAGTCATTTTTCTCTGCCTGAGAAAATTTTTTGGAGAAAAACGCACATGGTTGACGTTTCTCCTCAAAGGCTTGAAGAAGCACTGCTCCCATCCCAGTCGAAGAAGCGTCTACTTCAACAAAAAATGGATCCCCAGGATTAGGTCTCCTCAAGAGAAGTCCAGAAACAAAGGCCTGTTTTAAATCATGGAAAGCAGAGACAGCTTCAGGAGGCCACTCCTTGGCATTTGCACCCTTCTTGGTCAAGGCAATAATAGGCTCAGCAATTCAAGAGTAATTCTTAATGAACTGCCAATAATAATTGGTGAATCCAAGAAATCGCTGTGTGGTCTTGAGGCTGGCAGGAAAAGTCCAGTTGGTAATGGCCGATACCTTTCAAGGATCCAATACGAAGCCCCAAACTGGAGACAAAGCATCCCAGAAACAGGACATACTCTGACATGGCCTGGGTCTCTGGGATGGACAAGGGGTAGGTAGGAATCCTGGGCAGAGTTGCTCTGGGAACAAGGTCAATGGCATAGTCAAAGGACCTGTGAGGAGGAAACACTTTAGCTGATTTCTTGCAGAACACATCCCAGAAATCGCTACATACAGTGGGAAGGGCAGAAGATACTGAAGTGGTGGCAACAATACAAAGCCCCAAACTGGAGACAAAGCATCCCAGAAACAGGACATACTCTGACATGGCCTGGGTCTCTGGGATGGACAAGGGGTAGGTACGACCACTGGGCAGAGTTGCTGTGGGAACAAGGTCAATGGCATAGTCAAAGGACCTGTGAGGAGGAAGCACTTTAGCTTATTTCTTGCAGAACACATCCTGGAAATCGCTACATACAGTGGGAAGGGCAGAAGATACTGAAGTGGTGGCAACAGGAAGTCTCTCTTTTGGGGCAACCTTGAGTAGGCAGGACGAGAAACAGGAGGAACCCCAAGCTAGGATCTGCCCAGAAGTCCAGTCAACGTGTGGGGAATGGAGCTGTAACCAAGCGAGACCCAATACAATGGGGGTAGAGGCCTTCGGTAGGATAAGGAAGGATAACCACTCCTGGTTGAGTATCCCTATCAACATCTTAATAGGAAGGGTCTGGAAGCGAATAGGACCCCCTGGAAGAACAGTACCATCAATCGCCAAGACCACCAGTGGAGTGGTAAGGGGCGAAAGAGTAAGCTTCAAAGAAGATGCAATTCCCCAGATATGCCAAGGCCGCATGGGATGAAGCACCAACATGAAGGGATACCGAAAGAAGAAGACGTGAAGGTGATGTTTTTGGGTCCAATACCCCACCTTCCAGATGTATTAGACCCGAGCGTTTCCCGGACGCAGCGAGCAAGTGTCACGAAAATTACCTTTGCCCCCACAGTAGAGACACAGGCCCAGAGTTCTGCACCTAGCATGTTCTTCTGGAGATAGCCTGGTCTGGCCCAGCTGCATAGGTTTCTCAGCTGGCAAAAGATGCTCCATGGGTCACAGAGCTCAGGCTGACTAGGGACAGAGGGGTGCTGGTGTCTCTTTTCTAGGGCCCTCTCCTGAAAGCGCATATCGATTTGGTTACAGAGGGAGATGACATCGTCCAGATCAACAGGGATGGTTCTTCCCACCAATTCCTCCTTCACTCGGTCAGAGAGGCCATGTACAAAGGTTGCAACTAAGGCCTCATAATTCCAGCGCATCTGCAGTTATTATATGAAACTGAACAGCATACTGTCCCACTGAAGATGACTCTTGGCGGAGACGTAATAGGGCACTGGCTGCTGAAGAGGACTGACCTGGTTCCTCAAAGATATTCCGAAAGAGCTTCAAGAAGTTAGATAGGCTAGAAACAACTGGATCATTTTTCTCCCACAGAGGGGCAGCCCAGGCTAAAGCCTCGCCGGACAGGAGGGAACTAATATAGGCTACCTTAGTCCGATCAGACAGGAAGTTTTGAAGCTGGAGTCCAAAGTGGATGGTGCACTGGCTGAGAAACCCCCTGTGGGCCTTGGTGTCTCAAGTGTAATGAGATGGAGCTGGTAAGTGAAAAGGGATCATGGCTGTGACTGTGATTGGAACCAACATAGCAGTAGGCTGCAGTTGAGGTTGTCGAGCTGGAGGTCATAAGGAGACCTGAAGCTGTTCAAAGCGGGAAACCAAATCCTGGAGAAATCGCATCACCTGGGTCTGATTAGATTCCTGGGTCTCGAGTCTGTGGACTATGCCTTGCAGCTGATCATTGGCAGGTAGAGGTCCATGACCAGAGCAAACTGTCAGGTCATATCAGGCCAGGTGACAGATGCACTCTGTTGGTATTAGGAGTGCACCGCAAAGGTAGTGGACCCTTCGGCTGACTGCTTCGGATGGAGCTCTGGATGGTTCAGGAAAGCAGGGCCACTGGAGCACTGACACGGATTGCACGGAGAGCTAGAGCATAAGATTCCCCAGGGAGCTCAGTCTAAGAACCAGCAGGTATTCACCAGAGCCTCTGATAGTGAGGATGGACTTCGCTGCAGCTGACTCCAGATTGCGGCCCCCAGGGTCTCACAGCTCATGCTCACAGCTGGCTTCTGGTGGATAGGAAGCAGCAGGCAGGGCTAAGGGTAAGTCAGGAAGGCATGCCAAAGATCAGGGTATCAGGGTATCAGGCAGGCAAGAATAGTCAAAACACGCCAACGTTTGGGGTATCGGGCAGGCAGGAATAGTCAAGAGAACAGACCAAGTATTGGTACACAGAAACAAACTGAAGCACACTGCAGGAACACACACACAGGGAGCCTAGACACACTATTGCGCTGGCAAGGCTTGGCTTGCACTACACAGAGTTAAGTACTCTTTCCTGTGGGTGGAGCCATGCTGGTAAGAGATTACTTAATCGTTCAGGTATGAGGGCTCAGTCCCTAAAACACAGAGCAGAGAGGTAAGCAAACAGACAGGACCTGAATTGCTAGTGCAGATCCATGACAAGGGCCTTATCAGTAGGGCAGTTAATATTTACTCTAGGAGTTGACACACTTTAAATTTTGGTGTCTGTGCCAACCCTTTGAACCAATTCATGATGATTCAAAGCACAGCTTACATAAAACAAATGAGAAAAAGCTCCTATCGCACCATGGGTACAGAGGTGAGGCACGTTCCCAGGAGGACGTCCATCCGGGACGACAAAGGTCCTGTTCAGCTGTCATTTGACAATAGACCAGACGAGAAGTGGTTAATCGGGATAAATGAACCACCGCCCGACCGTCATTTGTATATATGTTCAGTTATCCTGACCAGACGTAATATGACATCCGGCCGGATAACCTGCGCATCGCATTACAGAAATCAGTAAAGAGCCTCCGTCAGAAGCTCTTTACCACATGGTCAGCAGTGACCAATCACAGGCAGTCACGGTGTAAACAGGAAGAGCTGTGCATTGGCTTTTCCTCTACTCGTTTCTGCAGACACGAGTAGAGGAGAGACGATCCACAGCTCTCCTGACAGGGGGAGTCTGTGCTGATTGTTTATCAGTGCAGCCCCCCCTAGGATTGCCACCCAGGACCACCAGGGAGCCCGCCCAGGACCACCAGGGAATGCCCATCCAGGGAGACTACCAGGGAAGACCACCCTGACCACCAGGGTGCCCACTCAGGGACCACCAAGTAAGGGGCACAGTGCCCAACAGGGATGGGACTAAGTGCATATCTTGGATGCCACCCAGGACAACCAGGGAATGTCTCCATAAAAGTGCCATCTATCATTGCTGCCTATCAGTGCCCACCAGTGCCAACCAGTGCCACCTATCAGTGCCCACCAGTGCCACCCATCAGTGTCCATTACTGCAACCTATCAGTGCCCAGTGCCACCTATCAGTGCCCATCAGTACTGCCTATGAGTGCCCATCAGTGCGCTTATGAGTGCCCATCAGTGCCACCTATGTGTACCCATCAGTGCCGCTTATCAGTGCCACCTATCAGTGCCCATCAGTGCTTCTTATCAGTGCCACCTATCAGTGCTGCATATATGTGCCTCATCATCAGTGCCCATCAGTATCACCTCATCAGTGCCAATCAGTATTGCCTCATCAGTGCCCGTCAGTGATGGAGAAAATGTACTTATTTACAAAGTTTTGTGACAGAAACAAAGAAAAACAATTTTTTTTTCAAAATTTTTGGTCTTGTTTTATTTGTAGCGCAAAAGATAAAACCCCCAGAGGTGATCAAATACCACCAAAAGAAAGCTCTATTTGTGGGAAAAAAATGATAAAAATTTTGTTTGGGTACAACGTTGCATGACCACGCAAATGGCATTCAAAATGCAACAGAGCTGAAATCTGAAAATTGGTCTGGACGGAAAGGGGGGTAAGTGCCTGGTATTGAAGTGGTTAAAAAAAGCATGAGTCTTTACTATCACTCTAAGGAGATTAAGTTGTCTGCACATATGTTATATTTTTGAAAGCCTAACTCCAGCCAAAATTATTTTGGTTTCAAATACAGTGGACATGGGTTAGGGGTTCTATCTAGTTTCATTGCTGTTTCTGACTTCTTTAGGAACAGGAAAAAGACTGAAGGGACTTAACAAAAAATGCTGCTGTCTTTAATTCCATTGGAGACATTTCCGTTTACTTCCTTTGTCTCTCACCTGTCAACAGGACAAGAAGAGAGTGGAATCTCGGAAATAGGGACACCACCAGCAATACAAACTTAACAAAAGTTCTAATCCTTTCTATTCAAAACAAAAGAAAGAGCTTTGGGTTTAGTTTAAAGCGATATTACATTCAAAAACAAAAATATAGTATGTATCAGCATACCATTTCTTTTCTAGTATTCCTTTTTAGGCTTTTTTTTTTCTTTTCACCTGGTTCTCTGGCCAGTAACACACTTACTTCCTTAGAGTGTCTCCACTCTGGATGGAGGAGCAATGGAGACACCTTTGGACAGCAGCGTTGTCAATCTGTCGAGAGGATAGTGTTAGATGCACTAGCAGATTTAGATGGACTTTACCAACAAGTTAAAGGGGTTCTAAAGGCAGAAGGTTGTTTTTTTTTATCTGCATCCTATGCATTCAGATTAACCACTTCAGCCCCGGAAGGATTTCCAGCTTTAGGATCGGAGCCCTTTTTGCGATTCGGCGCTGCATCGTTTTAACTGACAATTGCGCGGTCGTGCGGCGTTGTACCCAAACAAAATTTGCGTCCTTTTTTTCCCACAAATAGAGCTTTCTTTTGGTGGTATTTGATCCCCTCTGCGTCATTTCTGATCGCCGCTATAAACAAAAGAAGAGCGACAATTTTGCAAAAAACCCCAAATTTCTTACTTTTTGCTAAAATACAAATCCAAAAAAAAAATATAAAAAAACATTTTTTTTCACCGTTTTTGGCCGATTTATATTCTTCCTCATATTTGCGATAAAAAAAATCGCAATCAGCGTTTATTGATTGGTTTGCGCAAAAGTGGTCGCGTTTACGGATGATGAGAATTCATTTTTGGGTTTTTATTTTTTTTTTATTTTTTACTAATAATGGCGGCGATCTGCGATTTTTAGCGGTACTGCGATATTGGGGCGGACATGTCGGAACATTTTGACACTTTTTTGGGACCATTGGCATTTATACAGCGATCAGTGCTATAAAAATGCACTGATTACTGTGTAAATGCCATTGGCAGTGAAGGGGTTAACCTGCAGGGGGCGCGCTAAGGGTTAACTATGTTCCCTGGGCGTGTTCTAACTGTATGGGGGCTTGCCTATCTGGGGAAGGGAAGTGGCCACAGCCTTCACGTACAGGAAGGCTGTGATCACAGCCCTTCCCCCTCACACAGAGCGGAGGTCCGTGTTTACTTACACGGACCTCCGCTCCTTCACTCCGGGGGGGGGATCGCGGGTGGCCGGCGGCAATCGAAGCCGCTGCACCCGCTCCCTGGCCCCCCCCCAAACACAGTGAGCGCGCGCTCACAGTGGCTCTGTATCGCGGCCGCCGTCGTATGACGGCGTTTTGCGTTACAGAGCCACATTGTCGCCGTCAATTGCCGATCAGCGGTCGGCAAGCGGTTAAAAACCTTCAGTGTGTAGCAGCCCCCTAGTACTTACCTGAGCCCCATCTCGATCCAGTGATGTTGCATGAGAGCCTCGGCTGTCCAGGACTCTCCCTCCTGATTGACTGAGACACAGCAGTGGGCGCCATTGGCTCCCGCTGCTACTAATCTAAGTCAGTGAGCCAATGAGGAGAGCGAGGGGGTGGGGCTGAGCTGCACTCTGTGTCTAAATGGGCACACAGAGCTGCGGCTCGGCTCGAGTGCCCCCATAGCAAGCTGCTTGCTGTGGGGGGGGGCACTCTGCAGGAAGGGGGGCCTGAGAAGAGGAGGATCTGGACTCCTGTGTGCAAAACACTGCACAGAGCAGGTAAGTATAACATGTTTATTATTTTTAAACAAAACAAAACAAAACAAGACTTTAATATCACTTTAATGCCTGGTACACACAATGAGATTATCAGTCGAATGATCACCCATTTTTTTTGCATGCTAATCTCAGATCGAAGCGGAAGAGTTTACTTTAATCACGAAATTCTCGCACGACAGAATAGAAAATCTGAAGTGATGTGTTGTAGTGTATTTGTATTGCATTTTCGAACGACAGCTGTACTGATGAAACTAAAATCGTACGATCAGGCATTGCGGGAGAAAATTTTTCCTGCATGTTCGATCGTGTCTGGACGGAAAACATCAGATGAACTGTCATAATTGGCTCTCGAAAGCTCTGTACTAATGATCCGATTATCGTATGATCGCTTGCAAAGCGGGATTTTCCCTACAATTTCCTGATCATGTGTACGGGGCTTAAAGTTGAATTCCAACTAACATGTTTTAAGCAGTTACAGTAACAGTTTTTTTCCCTTTCAGGATAAAGCTTTTACATACATTAAATGAATAAAAGCTGACCATTGTAAGCACCCAATAGGTGTTAAATGGTTTGCCTCAACCCTCTAACTGCCACTTTTTCTGAACAGCTTGGTCTGAAAAAATATGTTGAAAAAAGACAGGTTTACTGGTCAGAGCACCAGGTGAAAATAAGGAAAATGTAAGTAACCCCTCCAAAGAAAGAGACTTTAGGCATACACGGACTGGATAAACACAGACACCATGGATGATAAAGTATTACATAAATATATTCATATAAATGTGTACAAGTAAAAAAAGGCCACAAGGCCAAATTAAAATTGCTGGTAAAAATATGGATCACATAGACAGGACAGGACATGAATGCTAAACAAAGACATATGGTGATAAGGGACCCCTGTAGTTGAAAAGAACTGCACAACCACCGACACGTTTCGAGACAGTTGATAGACTCTTCTTCAGGGATGTTTTAGAATGATACAAAAAGGGGGTTCGTTTTCAAGCAGGCAGACCAGGCAAGACACCATATGACCCTCCCAGAATTGGAGGAGAATAAGTATTCTCATAAATAGATAAACAATATTCTAATTATATTCTGAGATTTCTCCTGAAGCTGGCTCAACCATATTGTATCTGTATAGGTTAGGCAGGGGACCAAACATTAACGGCTAGAGTTGAGCGAACCCGAACTATAAAGTTCGGGTTCGTACCGGACTTTAGGGTGTCCGTGTCCCGAACCCGGACATTTGAGAAAAAGTCTGGGTTCGGGTATTTTTCCACGCCTTTTGAATAGCTGCAGGGCAGCCAATCAACAAGCGTTTCACTCGTTTGCCCTTAGAAGCCATCACCGCCATGCCTACTAATGGCATGGCTGTGATTGGCCAGTGCATCATGTGACCCATCCTCTATATAAGCTGGAGTCACGTAGTGCTGCATGTCACATCATCTCATACTAGTGTAGGGAGAGGATGCTGCTGCTGCTGTGAGGGATAGATTCGCTTTAGAAAATCTGTTAAAAACAGCGATTTATTGGTGGGTGGGTGCTAGAGAGAGATTTTTGTTTGCTAGAGTACATTTTGTTCGCTAAGCAAAGTACCTCATATAAAACCTAAGCAATTTTTCTGTTTGTTAGATGGGTGTTTGCAGCCATTTTTGCAAGTGCAGTGCACTTGCAACTGCTTGTGTGTCAGGGACACTACTTTAATCGTGTTCTTTTAGTTCAGTTGGCAACATTTTGGCATATTTAAATACTGCTTTTACATTGCAGTTAGACAAATTAAAAACATTTTATGTGCAAAATATTACATTTGCGGCCAGCGGGGCATTTCTTGCACAAAATTAAAAAGTGCGTCTACATTGCTGGTTTTAAAAAAAAAAATATTCTAAATATTACATTTGCGGCCAGCAGTGCATTTCTTGCACAAAAATAAAAAGTGTGTCTACATTGCTGGTTTAAAAAAAAAAATATTCTAAATACTACATTTGCGGCCAGAGGTGCATTTCTTGCACAAAAATAAAAAGTGTGTCTACCTTGCTGGTTTAATATATATATATATATGTTCTAAATACTACATTTGCGGCCAGCGGTGCATTTCTTGCACAAAAATAAAAAGTGCGTCTACATTGCTGGTTTAAAAAAAAAATTATTCTAAATATTACATTTGCTGCCAGCGGTGCATTTCTTGCACAAAAATAAAAAGTGCGTCTACATTGCTGGTTTAAAAAAAAAATCTAAATACTACATTTGCGGCCAGCGGTGCATTTCTTGCACAAAAATAAAAAGTGCGTCTACATTGCTGGTTTAAAAAAAAAACATTCTAAATACTACATTTGCGGCCAGCGGTGCATTTCTTGCACAAAAATAAAAAGTGCGTCTACATTGCTGGTTTAAAAAGAAAGAATAATAAATAGTGGTACATAGTACATTTGCACCTCGCTGTGCATTTCTTGCACAAAATTAAAAAGTGCGTCGACATTGCTGGTTTAAAAAAAAAAAAAAAAATAGTGCTACATAGTACATTTGCACCTTGCTGTGCATTTCATGCACAAAATTAATAAGTGCGTCTACATTGCTGGTTTAAAAAAAAAGAATAATAAATAGTGCTACATAGTACATTTACACCTTGCTGTGCATTTCTTGCACAAAATTAAAAAGTGCGTTGACATTGCTGGTTTAAAAAAAAAATAATAATAATGCTACATAGTACATTTGCACCTTACTGTGCATTTCTTGCACAAAATTAAAAAGTGCGTCTACATTGCCAATTTAAAAAATACTATAAATTTGTGCTAAATAGTACATTTGCGTCCAGAATGAGGAGAACGTCAAATAAGAGACGTAGTCGTGGTCATGGTGCTGCTGGTGTTGGTGGTGGTGGTGAAGCTCCTGTTGCAAGGAGAGGACGTGGTCGATCTGTGCCAGCTACACGCACAAGTGAAACACCTTCCTCATGTGCAAGTAGCCGACAGAACCTTTAACGTTATATGGTAGGCCCGAATGCCGCTCAACGAATGGTGAGGCCAGAACAAGTACAGGCGATAGTAGATTGGGTGGCTCACAATGCCTCCAGTTCCTTCACATTGTCTCCCACCCGGTCCCTTGCTGAAAGCTCAGAGTTGGCACCTGAACCCCATGGTCACCTGTCTTTCACCTCAGCCCCTTGTAAATCAGCCAAGCAGTCTGAGCCCCAAGTCATGCAGCAGTCTCTTATGCTTTTCGATGACTCTGCTGGTGTGCTTTCCCTGGGCCATCCACATAGCCCTGCCCCAGAAGTGGAAGACATTGAGTGCACCGATGCCTAACCACTTCTGTTTCAGGATGAGGACATGGAAACTCCACCGCAGCACGTCTCTGATGATGACGAAACACAGGTGCCAACTGCTGCGGCTTTCTACAGTGTGCAGACTGACAAGGAGGGCAGTGGTGAAGAGTGGGTAGAAGATGATGTGGAGGATGATGAGGTCCTAGACCCCACATGGGATGAAGGTCATGTGAGTGACGTGTGCAGTTTGAAGGAAGAGGTAGCGGTCACACAGGGGCACCAGCACAGCAAAAGGGGAAGCGGGTTGCAAAAACGGAGCGACCGTCCCCTAGACAGTACGCCTGCTACTACCCACCGCACCCAGGGACCTAGCACACCAAAGGCAGCTCAAAGGAGTTCCCTGGCGTGGCAGTTCTTCAAACAATGTGCTGACGACAAGACACGAGTGGTTTGCACGCTGTGCAATCATTGCCTGAAGCGAGGCATAAATGTTCTAAACCTGAGCACAACCTGCATGACCAGGCATCTACATGCAAAGCACGAGCTGCAGAGGAATAAGCACCTCAAAATCCAAGAAAGGTCTCGGGCTCCTCCTGCTTCCTCTTCTGCTGCTGCCTCAGCCTCTTCCTCCACCTCTACAGTGCCACTGTCACCTGCCACCCAGCAAACAGACGATGTGACAGCAACACCACCATGTCCGCCACCGTCCCCAAGCTTTCCACACCATGGTTCCATTGAAGCTTACAGCTGTCCATCTCCCAAACACTGGAGAGAAAGAGGAAGTACCCCCCTACCCACTCGCGATCCCTGGCCCTGAATGCCAGCATTTCAAAATTCCCGGCCTTTGAAATGCTGTCATTCCGTCTGGTGGACATGGACAGTTTTAAAAACCTGATGGTGGTGGCTGTCCCGCAGTACATGGTTCCCAGCCGCCACTACTTTTCCAGGCGAGCCATCCCTTCCCTGCACAAACAAGTCGGGGACAAGATGAAGTGTGCACTGCGCAAAGCCATCTGTGGCAAGGTCCACATAACCACTGATACGTGGACCAGTAAGCATGGGCAGGGACGCTATATCTCGCTAAATGCACACTGGGCAAAGGTAGTGACGGGTGGGCCTGAGGCGGATAGCAGTTTGGCGCATGTCCTTCCGCCATCGAGGATTGCAGGGCATTTCTCTTTGCCTCCTGTTGCCTCCTCCTCCTACTCCGCTTCCTCCTCCTCTACCACCTCCTCATCCGGTCAGCGTAATACCTTCACCACCAACTTCAGCACATCCAGGGGGAAACGACAGCAGGCTGTTTTAAAATTGATATGTTTGGGGGATAAACCCCACACTGCGCAGGAGCTGTGGATGGGCATTGAACAACAGACCGATGAGTGGTTGTTGCCACTGAGCCTCAAGTCTGGCCTGGTGGTGTGCGATAATAGGCGAAATCTCGTAGCAGCTCTGGGCCTAGCTGGTTTCAGCATATCCCTTGCCTGGCGCATGTGCTGAATTTGGTGGTGCAGAAATTTCTAAAAAATTACCCGGATATGTCAGAGCTGCTGCAGAAAGTGCGGGCCGTCTGTGCTCGCTTTCAGCATTCTCACCCTGCTGCTGCTCACCTATCTGCGCTGCAGTGGAACTTCGGCCTTCCCATTCACCACCTCCTATGGAACTCCACCTCTTGCACATGCTGGAGAGATTGTGCGAGCAGCAGCAGGCAATAGTGGAGTTTCAGCTGCAGCACGCACGGGTCAGTCGCTCTGCGGAACAGCACCACTTCACCACCAAGAAGTAGGCCTCCATGCGACCTGTGTTCCATATTGCAGTGTTTCGAGTACTCCACCAACATGGCCAGTGCCGATGAGGCTGTTCTCAGAGTTACTATCCCACTTCTATGTCTCCTTGAAAAAGCACTTCGGGCGATGATGGGAGAGGATGTGGCACGTGAGGTAGAGGAGGAGGAAGAGGGATCATTTCCACAGTTATCAGGCCAGTCATTCACAAGTGGCTCGGAGGGTGGGTTCCTGCACCAGCATAGGCCAGGTAAAAAATGTTCAAGCGAGGGCACAGTTCTGGAGGATGAGGAGGACGAGGATGATGATGATGAGGAGGAACCATGTTCACAGCAGGGTGGCACCCAATGCAGCTCGTGGGCATCACTGGAGCGTGGCTGGGGGGATACGGAGGACACAGATGATACACATCCCACAGAGGACAGCTTGTCTTTGCCTCTGGGCAGCCTGGCACACATGAGCGACTACATGCTGTAGTGCCTGCGCAACAACAGCCGAGTTGCCCACATTGTAACTTGTGCTGATTACTGGGTGGCCACCCTGCTGGATCCCCGTTACAAGGACAATGTGCCATCCTTAATTCCCTCACTGGAGCGTGATCGGAAGATGCGCTACTACAAGCACACACTGGTAGACGCACTGCTGAGGGCATTCCAAATGATACTGGGGGCTCAGTGGAAGCACAAGGCGAAGGCAGAGCTGGAGGAAGAGGTCGCCAACGCAGCTGTGGCACCGTCAGCACCTCAGAAGGCAGGGTTACATGGTCGAAATGTGGAAAAGCTTTGTCAGCAGCACGCCACAACAAACAGCACCACCAGCTGATAGGCAACTTCTTAGCAGGAGGCAGCATTTCAGCAACATGGTGGAACAGTATGTGCGCACACGCCTACACGTACTGACTGATGAGTCTGCCCCATTCAACTTCTGGGTCTCCAAATTTGGCACATGGCCTGAGCTTGCCCTTTATGCCTTGCAGGTGCTGGCCTGCCCTGCAGCCAGTGTATTGTCTGAACGTGTGTTTAGCACGGCAGGGGGCATTATCACAGACAAGCGCAGCCGCCTGTCCACAGCCAACATGGACAAGCTAACGTTTATTAAAATGAACCAGGCATGGATCCCACAAGACTTGTTTGTACCTTTTGCAGAATAGACATTTATACCGGCCTCACACAGCCATTTTTATACTTAAGTGAACTTATTCTTTTTTTTTTTTTATAGAACATAAGTCTTTATTGGAATTTGTAACAGGAGAAACATGAAATATAAACCATGGTACATTTTATATGAAAAAAGTGAACCCGTGCTAGAACATCTCTGGGTTTGTCTGCAGATAGTGATCTTTTTTTTTTTTTTAATATGTCTCAATATTTTGGGGGCTACCCCAACTAGAAAAAAAAACCAAACAAACAAAAACAGTGTTGGCTACCTCCTCCTCCTCCACCGCCACTTCCACCTACACCGCCACGGTCACCTCCTCCTCAACCTCCTACTCCACATCCACCTCCTCTTCCATTTTTTATTTTTTTTATGTAATTTTAAGTTATTTCCCTATCCACATTTGTTTGCAGGACACTTGCCCTACTCTTACCCCAATTTTGCTTCCTTTTGCAGCCCTCTAGCCCTCTCCAGGACTTTTTTAGAGCCATTTTAGTACCCAAAAGTTCGGATCACCATTGACTTTAATGGGGTTCGGGGTCAAGTTTGGGTCAAGTTCTGGGCCGAACTCGAACTTTTTCGCGAAGTTCGGCTGAACCCGCTGAACC
Source organism: Glandirana rugosa (assembly GCA_018402905.1). NCBI lineage: Eukaryota > Metazoa > Chordata > Amphibia > Anura > Ranidae > Glandirana > Glandirana rugosa. The sequence goes on from BLSH010509625.1 coordinate 868,682, forward strand.
TGAACATCCAGGTGTCCGCTCAACTCTATCAACGTCCAATATACCATGAAGGGGGGGGTGGGGGAAGAGGCAAGAGGAGCCGGAGCAGGGTCAGGCTACAAGCCAGCTAGGAGTGCTGAGGTAGAAGATACTGATGGGCGGCTTATCTACCTGGGACCAAATTGCCTTTGTGCAACCACGATGCTGCATCTTCTACCTCAGCACACATATAAACAACTCATATTCCAGAATCTAAGATGCCCATTTCAGGATCGCATATCTGTAGTGGCATATGTTCTGCCTCTGCCCTACTAGTTTTGTCAAAGATGACGTCATCAGGAGCACGTGTGTCAACGTGTAAAACAACCCATTCAGTTTAAAATAGCAATGAAATGAAAAACATAGGTGAATAGATATAAAAAAACATAAATTCCTTTTTTCACACTTTTTATAAATGATCCCATATCCTCTGTTCTCATCTGAATAAGAGCTGGGGAAGAAGAAACAACAGTACACTGATCTTCCCAGTGAATGGCTGTGCAGGGAGAGGGGTGTCAGGACAAGTATGATCATTGGACGAGAGCACACTGAGTTCCCAGCACAACTAGAGCTGTATTCTCCTGCTTGGTGTGGTCAGTTTTTAATAGGAAAGGAAGGAACACTGGGGATCTCACACAAATGAAGGAATACAAAGAGAACAGGATGCTTTTTCATACAAGTACATGGTAGCAGGCACATATCAGGAATATGGAATGTTGGGGTTACATATTTTTTTAACACTGTGAAAAGCAGGAGCACAATCGGGGGATACTTATCACACAAAAACAGAAAATGCCTGAACAAGCACCTTCATGGCAAGATAAACACGTTTTTTTTTTATTAATGAAAGCTGATATTTTAAATGATTAAAAACATATATTGAACTCACATTAATACATAAAGCTAATATGAGGTTTTGCGCTTTGTATTTTTAGATCCACTTTAAGATGCGTGTGAGCATGTCAGACACTCAGCTGATTAGTCACAAAAGATAAAATCTATAGCATGAATCAAGTCTTAACACAACAATACAGATAGATACAGCCAAGGTTGATGCATGTCAATGACTAAGGGAAGCTAATATGTGAAATGCATCAACCTTGGCTGTGTTTATCTGTATTGTGTTATCACTTGATTCATGCTTTGGATTTTTATGGAATAAAGGAGCACAACATTTTTTATTTCTGGAGCGCAGTCATCACTCTTTCTTATTTGGATTACTCAGATCACGAATGGACCAGCACCCGGTCATTAGAGGGAGGATTACTACCTGCAGCGGTGTTGCCCTTTCTCTTCACTATACACTTGTATTTGGGGGTGTCTGTTGGGTTTATGGAACGTTCCCATTTTACAGTGCACACTATGGGGTGTGTTTAAAACATTTGCATAGCAATTTGCCCAGTGAAAGCACATGGACATTTCTATTGTCCGAATGGGATAAAAAATGATTGTTGTTAGGCTTATTCGTGTGTGGTCAACTGTTTTTCATTGATTTAAAACAGAAAATACTGTATTTGTCCAGTAAACAGAACTAAGTATCATAGAAATTTATTTTGCTACTTAGCGTAATCTAATGCCCAACTGTACTATATGTGAGCAGCACAGCAAATAGCTTTTAGCCCCATTTGCACATAATGAATGTACAGGGTGGGCCATTTATATGGATACACCTTAACCACTTAACCACTTGCCGACCGCCGATCGGCATCTGACGGCGACAAAGTGGCACGTTCCCGCAAATCGCCGTCATACGACGGCGGCTGCGGGAACGTGTATAGTGAGCGCGCGCGCGCCGCCGGAGGCGCGCCCGCGCGCTCACTGTGTCCAGGGGGGGCCAGGGAGCGGGTGCGGCGGCTTCGATTGCCGCCGGCCACCCGCGATGCCCCCCCCGGAGCGAATGAGCGGAGGTCCGTGTATGTAAACACGGACCTCTGCTCTGTGTGAGGGGGAAGGGATGTGATCACAGCCTTCATTTACGTGAAGGCTGTGATCGCTTTCCTTCCC
>BLSH010509625.1:872930-888690 GCA_018402905.1 Glandirana rugosa
TGATTTTAAGTAATTTCACGTAAAAATAAATTTTTTTATCGTAAACTTTTCGACGACGCGTTTATAGCGCAATGTTTTTTACATGTGTGGGTGGTGAAATAAGAGGTCCCAATTTTTATATATAAATATTACAAACCCCAAAATTCATTAAAAGCTCGTTTTTTTTTACTAAAAAGATACATACTCCCTTTACGGTCTTAACCGGACTCTCGTTTCACCTATAACATCTACAAAAAAAACCACCGACACGTGTCTCCTCTACGGTTAGTATATACTGGAGGTGTTAGTTAGGCATTTCGTATGGGTTCTTGGTAATTTAGACGTATAGTTAAACAGGTGATTTTGAAAAGTTTCCCCCCTCACATATACTAATGTGCCACAAACAGGAAGTTAATATCACCAACCATTCCCATTTTATTAAGGTGTATCCATACAAATGGCCCACCCTGTACATGGGCTTTTAGTGGACAAATTGATATGCAGATTTAATGGTTCTTGGGTATGCTTTACGGATTGATTGTGGAGGTCATATATGATTGGCATCTCCTCTGTGCACAGCCACCAAAAAAAACATCTACAATATCCACTTTGCTCTCAGGCCAATTCTGGCATTTCCCTCATACATAGAAAAATCATTTTTTTTTGCTCGAAAATTACTTAAAACCCCAAACATTATAAATATATATTTTTAACCCTGGAGAATAAAGTGGTGGGTGTGTACATTTTTTGTAACGCGATATTTGCGCAGCAGCTTTTCAAATGCTATTTTTTTAAATAAAAATGCACTTTAATGAATTTTAGTGAACACAAACACAATATAATACCCAATTTTTTTGTAAACTATAAAAGAAGATATTATGCAGAGTAAATAGATACCAAACATGTTAAGTTTTAAAATTGTGCATACCCGTGGCACAGCGATAAACTGCGGGTGCATTTAATCATCCGTAAGTGAAAATTCAAAAAATATGAATAACCCACTAAATAATCAGTGAAAAACAATCAACGCTAGATAACAAAAAAATAAATAAATCAAAAATGAATCAAAAGGGTAGCAGCAACCACTTATAAGAGCTTCCACAACACCAATCAGTACATCATGTAAATAACTAGTGTTGCGCTACATAAATAAAGTGCGCATCAGTGTGTAAACAATATTGTAATACATTAAAGTCCATAAATTACGCAATATTTAAAGTCAATAAAGTCCATATGATGTGAAAACTTGAAGCAAAAAGACATAAAGTGCAAATGCTCAAAAAATTATGTGAAGCAGCGAAATAATTCATCAGCTGTGCTCAGTTAATTGAAGATAATCATATCACCATTAAGTGCAAAACATGCCAAACTCAAAGTGAATTGTGCTTATCCTCCACCGGTCACTCTAGCAGCTCATCTCACATAAGCTTCAAAACAGCAGTATTCCGCCTGGGGATCTGGTATGGTTACACTCTGGGAATGGGAAGACTCTCTGGTGTCCACTTATCCACTGTTAAGGCTATCAAGCCTCTTAGCCCATATATGCAGATGACAAAACAGGCAATATCTAGCGCTCTCTGCTAAAATCCGGTTTATTGTAAATAAAAGCAATTGCACTTACATACAAGGCACATCAGCTGTGCTGGCTGGGACGTCTTCAGTAGTAAGCTTGAGGTGAGCGACCAGTTTGTATGGTGATGGAGACACAGAGCGCATTGCATTATTGAGTTCGCATTGACACAGTGGTGATTGGATCATCTATTGTACTTTTTTTTTACATTTTTGCAATATATCCATGTTTTTCTATATATTTATATTGTGGAATATTCACATTATTATTTATGTATTGATTGTTACATTTGCACAGTGGATTATCATTTTAGAAATTATGAGTTGAGTTGTGCTGCACTAAATACTGTTACTTACATTAAAACACTTAGTGCTGTGAAATCACTTTATAGGTGTCTACTGGCAACTCCAGCGTAGTATGGAGCACTGTTATTGTTATTTTTATGTTAATTTTGATTGTTTACCTTTTAAGAACTAAACATATTATTGGTTGCGCTAATTGGTTTATTGGTTTATAGTATTTACAGGATACCAGTTTACTGGCTTACACAGGAGGTTTGGCCACAAAATTAATGCTCTCACTCTGACATTCCTGGTGATACCTCGCATGTGTGGTGCGATCCCCGTTTACATATATGTGCAGGACCTATGTGCGAATTTGCCTTTGGGGGTCAGGGATGCTTGAAAAATGTTTTTTAATTCTTTAATTTTATTATTTACTTTCTTTAACTTTATTTTTTTACACTATCCATTTATTTATTTATTTACTTATCTATTTTTATCAACTTTATTGCTATCACAAGAAATGAACAACATCCCTTGTGATTGCCATGACAGGTCCTCTTTATGGAGAGATCTGGAGTCTGTGAGACCCCAAATCTCTTCTCTAGCCCATATTTCTTCTCTTCTGACATCACACATTGGGAGGAACAATGCCAGTTCTCTCACTGTGTGTAGGGAAGCCGATTCCACTTGTCGGATTTTTCCTGGGCTAACTGATGTGACAGGAGAGCCTAGCAAAAGGCGGCGGCCGGAGGAGGATCTGCTTTCACCACCTGTAAAAGTTATCCATTGGCAGTATAAATAAAAAAAAATGGTACTGGGCTTATGGTTGTAGCCTCAACCATGATCCTGGCATGCCTACCTTAATACGAAGCCATATGCAAAGCATTATTGAGGTGGGTATATTGCTTATCTGTGTTTCTGTTAGATAGCCATACAGCGGACATATTTTTGTTAGAAAATATATTTTTATATGCCAAAGAGGGTAAAATATTGTAATGCTTTAAAAATGCCACATAAATCCCATAGGTGTTCCCTGACATTTTAGTTATTTTATTTTTTTCTTACTTTTCTTTAAGAAACCTATCCTTTACTATTAGAAATTGAATTGATAATGACAACAAATGAGGTGGGACTGTAAAATAACCAAGGACTTTGAGAAATCTAAAATAATGTCACATTTAAACAATGGTTATATTTACTTGGATGGGATTTAGTCACAGGTATTTGTATTCACTTCTTAAGTAAACGTCAACCATGAAGAGTATATCTGATTTATATTTTTTCATAATAGATGGAGAGGAGAATGCAAGAAATACACTATATGCAGTAGAAGGAAGGATTCAGCTAGTGCTGAAACATTTGTGACCAGGAATGCCTTTGAACCACAAGCAGTGGCTCTTACCAAGAGTAATGCATTCAAGTTCGATTTTGGTGGGAAACCCATTAAAGTGGAAATAAGGGAGTTACCAATGTTGCTTTTTTTTGATAACTGTTTTTATTCTAAAATATTTTTTGTTTACAATAGAATAGTATACAATAGAAAAATGTCAGGAATCGTGCTCAAAACATAGCCAGGGTTCGGCAATTAGAGCGGATAGTCAGAGCAAGCCAGTGAAACAGGAGTCCGGAGATCAGCGAGGTCAAACAAACGGCATGCAGGGTCAGGAGCTAGGAGGAAAGTCACCCAAGCGGTGTCTTGAATCCAGGAACCAGAAGGGAACGTCAAACAGGCAAAGTCTTTCACAGGAAAACACAGCAGAGATTTCTTCAGAGATGTTGCCCAAGGCAAAGGCATCTGCGATCTGATGCAGGCAGTTTAAATAGCAGCAGAGCTGGCTTAACGAGGCAGAATATGGTCATTGGGTGAGACAGAGTGGAAGCTGAGGCTGGCAATTAACCCTCAGCTGAGCAGCTTGCTCTGAGGACGGGGAGCTGAGCCCAGTTCTGACAAAAAAGAAGTATGCCAAGTATAAAACACAAAGCTTCGACAAAGCCATGTACATTTAAGCAATATAGGTTCCACAAAGTGTTCAACGTTTCAAAATCAAATATCAAAAAATATCAAAAATCAGGCACCGTGGATTGAGGAACCTGTCAACTGAGCCTCCCGACCAAATAGTGCCAGTGTAATACAGAAAACAGTTGTAGTATAAGTCAACCATACAGAAACCTGTCACATAAGTTGACAACACGTATTGTAGTATCTAGTCAGAGAAGTGGAGAAAGAACAGTAAGGGTAGAGGAGGAAAGAAAGCAGAAAAAACATATATATAGGAATAGGAAGTTGATGAACCAGACTAATTCAGAGAAGGTTTTCCATATTATGCCACAGTTTCCAAACGTCATGGTATTTATCAACTAGCTGTAAGCTGTGAGATACTCCGTCCTTTTGATGTTTCTAATCCTGCCATGAAGCTCTATCAGAGAGGGGGCATTCATGTTGGTTCCAACAAAGGGCAACTATCCATTGTGCTGCGATTAGAAGATACACCAACAAATGTTTCAAAGTTTCACAGAAAGCAGGAGGAGGTAAACCTAATAGGTATGCCTTTAGTGCTCCACTCCCAGTGGGGCCTGGGCTGGAGATACAAGAGAGGCCAACCTCATCATTTCAGTCTCCCATCAGGTAAGTGACAGTTGGGCTGCAAAATGGTGAAAGATATGAAGAATAAAACATATCAGTAGAGACTTTGAGAACTTAAAGTGCAACTAAAGGCAACATACATATTTTAGTAAATCCTCATATAAATACCTGAAAGTTACAAACGGTATTATTTTCCTACCAAGTAGCTACAAGTGTGATCTGTAATCTCCCACATTTTTCTTCTTTGCAATACACTGCTAGTGATGGTGGGAGGAGTAGAGCAGAGCAGAGCAGAGGTCAAATAGCATTTCCTTTCAGTGAAGTGTGTACTTACTGTATGTTCAGTTTTGTACGTATTACACTTTCACAACATAAAGAACAAATTCATTAAATGCAACTATAAAACGTCAAGTCTCTTCTGCTTTATTTAAGAGTTCAAGTTGTTTAGCTAACTGCCTAGCTGTACATAGAGCTACATGCCTCAAGAGCAGTATATAACATGATGGCTGATCATTAGGGAATTTTCTTTCTTTCTTACATATATTAATAATTGCACATCACACAGCTGAATATCAACCACTGAACTGTGGCTTACTGGCAAATTAACAACAAAGAACAGTGAGAAATGGGCTGACAATTCTCAACAGAGCCCAGTAGGTATTCCTACAATTAATAAAAAAAATGACAAAAAGCAATAATTTCAATAATCTGCAATGTTAAGTTAAAACATGTATTATTAATGAAAGGAGAGACTCGACACTGATTTTCCCATGAATGTAAAAAAATGCATATTTTGACGGCAGCAAAACATTGCCATGCAATGACAAATTATCATGAAATAATTCTTACATGGCATCGCAATGACTTTTGAAATTATCACACAGATACAGGAGTGACTTTGATTTACTAATCAATAATATATCAGCTGAACCCAGATTGCTTTCAAGCTAAAAGATATTGTACTGCAATATGTGTAGCTCCACTAACTGCATTTACTGTAAAAATACATTTAGCAAGACAAATTTATAACTCAAAATTCACTTTGCAACTGCTACTTTTTTTCTCAATGTGTGACAAAATTGTTTACTATTGTAGTTATGCTGTTATTTCACCTTAAATTTTCTGGTTTATTGCTTGCTATTCTTCTTGCCTTTCTGTTCTGCAGGACTGAGAAGCAAAGGCATGTAGCAATTAATAAGATGTCTTAGTGGTGAAATGGCTGTGGATTTGTTTTGTATAAGAATACAGGATGAAAAGACTAAAGGATGAAGGTATACATCCAGGCTGGGAACTACAAGGAAGACTGAGGACTGAGAATTGTGCATTTCTATTAATATATGGATTTGGCTGATGATTTTGATCTTTTGAAGATGACATCTCAGCATATAAAGAAATGTAAATATCATTATTTATTTGTCTGTACTTGAATTAACAAGTCCATTTTTCTTAAGAATGTCTTTTGGAGGCTGAAATTTATTATGTAAGCTGACATTAGACTTCATTTTTTTTAACCAGAATTTTGATGATGCTGTAATCCTGTGGCCTTTTCCATGATGCTGCATTTTGTTTACTTAGGATAGAGCTCCACTAAGCATTATGTTTAAACTGGAATTATTTAATTTCAGAAAAAAAATGTAAGTGATGAGAAATCAGTTTAAGTTTTTGAGATCCCAATGCCCTATTCGTCATCCACATTTGAAAAGATTTTAATTAAATAGGCGCTGTTTGTTCTCAACACAGCATAGTTGTCAGCTGTGACGGGAAGACACAACATGGTTACCACTGGTTCCCAATACTATTAAATATATTTTATTCTCATTGATAACAAACATTGTGAAATTATTTTATATTTCTTTTTTAGCCATATAAATAGAAATGATAGAACATGAATATTTTATATATACCAATTGCAGCCATTAAATATCAAGCATGAAGCAAAAGACTACATTTTTACCAATTTACTGCTATGCTGTAAAAAGACGTGGATAGTATGGTAAGAAATTGCAAATGAACAACGGAATGAAACAGTAGGGATACACCAATAACAGTAAGAAAAAAGACTCACCCAAGCTCTACCGCTTCTATGAATCAAATACGGTGTGATCGGTGCACTGGCCAGTGGTATTCATAGTAGATTCATAGTAGAAAAATGCCGGCAACTCGATGGCTTCCTTATAAGAACTTTATTGTCGCATCATAGCAGTAAAACATCAAAATTCTGACGCGTTTCGGCCTTAGGCCGTCATCAAAGCATAAATGTATAACAGTAACACACATATATATATATATATATACAAAAATGCAGCTCTCCTGAAATTAGGAGGGCAGTGCACATTCAATTAAAAAATCACATGATAATTGATTACACGTGTCGATCACACCAAACCTGAATTAGGCAGGCACCTATGGCAGAGATTGAAAAAAAAAACAAAAAAAAAACGTTTTCAACCCCTGCTAGCCAATAGGTGCAGCAATGAAAAAACACTCAGTCCATACATAATAACCATAGATGCAATGCAAACTGGTATAGCTTATCTCAAAAATAGGTTGACATTCAAGGCATCCTGGTATTTAATGTATGGATCCACCACACCTCTCATTGGAGTATCTTGTGATGGCTGTCACCCTCTCTTATAGGCTTCTTAATCTGTTCTAAGCCAAAAAAAGAAAATGCATCAAGATTGCCATTATGAACTGTCCTGAAATATTTTGATACATTTGAAATATTTTTGGCATTACATTGCACCCGGGCTTTCACACTGGGGAGTATTGAGAGGCAGTTTTCAGGCACTTAACAGGCGCTATCTTTAGCGGTAAAGCACCTGAAAACTGCCTCAGTGTGAATGGGGTCTAAAAAGCAGTTACTGCACTGTGTGGGTGGGATTCCTATAAACCTGAAAATTGGGAGAATACCTCACTTACTAAATTAGTTCTCAAAGTTCAACAGCTAACACAACAATTTGACAAAAATTGTAAAAGGTATAGAGTATAAAGTTCAGCACTCAAAATTATATGTGATTGTGAAATTCATATTGGTATAAAAACGCAATGAATATACAGTAAACATAATACAAATGTGAACACGTTATGAGTAATAAATTATGACAGTGACTAAAACAGCACTCGGTGCATATATACAACAAATAAATAATCAATCACAATTCAAAAACCAAATTTTAGGCGCCTCAAAAGTAGGAAGTGTATGGTGTAATCCATACAAATAATCAAAAGTTCAGTGCTTAATCATGCAAGTGACTAGTGCCTAGTGTAAAACCATTATCATATTTATTAAAAAATGGCATAAAAACACTTATATCTAGGTTAAAAAAGTCCTGTTTGAGATAAAACGCGTCTGCGTTATAATTTATTACTCATAACGTGTTCACACTTGTATTATATTTACTATATATTCATTGAGTTTTTATACCAATTTGAATTTCACAATCACATATAATTTTGAGCGCTGTACTTTATACTCTATTCCTATAAACCTCAATGTCCACATTATCCCTCACCTTGATATGTAACACACAGTCCAAAATTGGTCATTTGCTATTCTGTGCCTCTTCCCATGCAAACTTGATGTTTATGTCTCCTGAGTTTATATGCTTTTAATTCTGATGTTCTTGACTCAGGTATCATCTACAATATACTTACCTGAACTAATGACTGTGTGATTTTCCTGAAATAATTCTCTTCTTCACTTCCCCTATGCACAGTTTAACTACATTGTGCAATAGGAGATACAAGTCATCCCATAACACAGCCATATTTCTGTCTTTATAAGTTATCCTTGTACTTGAAAAAAATGAATGTCAAGGCAAAGATCCAACAAGGAACATATTTGGTCTGACTTGAGCATATACATAATTACAAAAATAGCATTATTCCACAATCAATACATACATGCATACATACATAACTAAATTATTTAAAATAACATGAATACTCACAATGTAATACAGATAACAGTTTAAATATAGAATTCAGAAAACTTTAATTGCAAAAATGATCATAATCATCATTAAAGTTGTGCCAAACATCCCCTGGTTCGGAACTCTTGAACATTGCAAAAGTTCAGACTCGAACCCCGAACCCTAATAAAGTCTATGGGACCCGAACTTGAAAAATGAAAAGTCCACATTTCGAAAGCTTTTATGCAAGCTATTGGCCGTAAAAGGGCATAGGGGCCTGGGTACTGCCCTGGGGGCATGTATCAATATCAAAACGTTTTTTAAAAAATATTGTTTTTACAGGAGCAGTGATTTTAATGATGCTTAAAGAGAAACAATAAAAATGAAAAGTTCCTATAAATATAGTGACTTGGGGGTCCCATTAGTTTGCCTGTACAGTGATGCATCTGTACGTGTATAGAACCTGCTGCAGCAAAACTGACATGTATAAAGAAAAAAAAGACAAGTTGCCAGCAATACAATACCATTGCCGGCAATACAAACATGTAAAAGAAGAACAGTGTGGGGGTCTATCCCCATCCCTACCAGGCCCTTCAAGTCTGGTATGGATTTTAAGGGGAACCTGTGCCCTAACCCAAAGAATCCTTGTCCCCAAGTTTATGGGGACAAGGGCCTCTTCCTGACAACCCTGGGCTTTGGTTGTGGGGTCTGTAGGCAGGGAGCTTATCAGAATCTGGATCCCCCTTTAACAAGGGAACCCCCAGATCCTAGCCCCCTCTCTATATGAATAAGTATGCCCCTACCCATTCACCAAAAAAGTGTCAAAAATAAATAAAGACAGGAGGCAGCTTTTTACAATCCCTTTATTAAAAAACAAAAAAACAACGTGGATGTAGGTCCATCGTCAATCACAATGCTGCACTGCAGCACCATGAAATAAAAATGCTCCACATGCGATGGAGGCTAACCACCGAATGCCTGCTCCGCCTTTTGACAGTTCTTAAATAGGTAAGAGGCAGGGCCAACTGGTGACATCACGTGGTGGCACTTCCCCCCTTGTGGCATCACTGACGGATGCATGCTGGTCGGTGACATTACAATGTTTTTTTTTCATTCAGCTGCCAGCGGGAAAGCCCATTGACAACTGAGGATTCATCCATTGTTATGGACGCAACCAGCTATTCACTGTTCCCTGATTGGGCAAAGCTTTGCCCAATCAGGGCTTAGAATGCACTGTGCAACACGCAGTGCATTGTGGGGTGCTCGGCGAGTGAACATACCGCTGAGCGCCCCACAAATTTGGGTATTCGCCGAACAGGCGAACAGGCGATGTGCGGGCCAAACATTTGCTCGGCTCTAACTGTTCGCCCAACTCTAATCAACATAAAGAGTGCTCCAGTGCAAATGCAAAAGTGCAAACAGTGTCCAACAATGTGTAATGTCCGCTAATGTGGAGCCACCCAAGGGTGGGATAACCCCATCCCAGTTGTTCTGGATAAATAGTGTTCTTCTCACTGACAACCAAATGGTGAATACTATTCTAATGAATATTGTAAAGAGTAATATACTAATGGTGAAAAAAATATTCTTCTAATATTGACCACAGAGAAAGCATATGTTAATATCCTCCTCCAGCTATACAGGGGCTCCACCAATAAGCAATGACCACTAATTTCCTTAAATGTTATACTCTATAAAACTCGGCTTATACTCGAGTATATACGGTATATACAAAAAATGCTTATGGCAGTAAACAATAAACAATATAAGGCGGTTTAGATTGTCCATAAGTGTCTGTGTGCGGTATGGTGTGGTGTAAAGTGTCCATAAAATGTCCGTGTGCGGTATGGTGTGGTGTAAAATTTCCATAAAGCGTCCGTGTGCGGAATGGTGTGGTGTAAAGTGTCCGTGTGCGGTATGGTGTGGTATAAAATATAATGTGCACTGTGCTGTGCGAGTCCAGAGTTTAAAGTGTCGTGGTGCGAAAGGTGAGATATGTACAGAGAAGAAGTGTGATGCTGGAGAGAGTGGGCCAGTTTTTAGATCCTGGGTGTTTCCTGGTTTAAACTCCGAATAGCCTGCGGGAAGAAGCTCCTCCTCATTCTCTCTGTGTTCGCTTTCAGGGAGCGGAAGTGTTTCCCTGACCGCAACAGAGAAAAGAGTCCATTATTGGGATGGCTGAGGTCCTTCATAATATTCCTGGCACTGGTCCGGCACTGCGTGCTGTAGATGTCCTGCAGGTTAGGGAGCTCGGTGTGGATGGTACATTCAGCTGAACGCACCACCCTCTGGAGGGCTCACCTGTCCTTCATGGTGCTGTTCCCAAACCAGGTGCAGGTGTAGAAAGTCTTTAGCACCTGAGAGGGAAGTTTAAAGTCCCTTAAGCATTTCAGATGGTACAGATGCTGCCGGGCCTTCTTCACCAGGGTGTTGGTGTGACAGGACCCAGACAGGTCCTGTGTGATGTGAACACCTAGGTTCCCGGAAACTGTCCACTCTCTCCACTGGGGTCCCGCTGATGTTTAGCGGTTGGTATGACCGCTCCTGCTTTGTCCATGATCAACTCCTTAATCTTGCTGACGTTCAGGAGAAGGTTGTTCTCCTGGCACCATCTCACCAGTTTTTTAACCTCCTGTAGGTAGGCTGTCTCGTCGTTGTTGGAGATCAGGCTCACCACAACGGTGTTGTCAGCAAACTTGATGATGGTGGTGGAGTTGGAAGTGGCCACACAGTCATACATGTACAGTGAGTACAGCAGGGGGCTCAGAACACAACCCTGGGGAGCTCCAGTGCTGAGGGTGAGGGTGGATGAAGTGTGCTTTCCCACCCGTACGGCTTGTGGTCTGTCTGTCAGGAAGTTAGAGATCCATTGGCACAGCGGGAGGCTGAGTCCCAGGACCTCCAACTTAGAGGTGAGTGTGGAGGGAATTATGGTGTTAAATGCTGAACTGTAGTCCACAAACAGCATCTTTGTATAATTCCCATTTCTGTGGTCCAGGTGGCTCATCGTAGTGTGGAGGAGATAAGCAATGGAGTCCTCAGTAGAACGGTTCTGACGGTAGTGGGTCCAGTGTGTCTGGTAGTAATGCAGTGATGAAATCTCTGACCAGTCTCTCGAAGCACTTCATCACTACTGAGGTCAAAGCTACAGGGCAGTAGTCGTTAAGGCAGGCGGGCTGGGGTTTCTTTGGGACAGGAACAATGGTGGACTATTTGAAACATGAGGGGACAACAGATTGTTCCAGTGAGAGGTTGAATATCTCAGTGAACACTGGTGCTAGCTGGTCAGTGCAGGCTTTCAGAACCCGACCTGTGATGCCATCTGGTCCTGCTGTCTTCCTGGTATTCACCCTCATGAATGCCCTCCTCACATCATGCTCCGAGGTGGTGAACGTGTTTACCTCTCCGGCTCTCTCGGCGTGCACGCTGGTTGTGCCGCTAGCGTGGTTAGCTGCAGCCTCGAAACGAGCGTAAAAGGTGTTTAGCTCATCTGCAAGAGAAGCGTACGCATTCACCATTCTAGAAGATGGTGTTCTATAGTCCGTGATTGTTCTTAGTCCCTGCCACAGGCTCCTAGAGCCACCATGTTGAAACTGTGACTCTGGTTTCCTCCCGTAGCACCGCTTTGCATCCTTCACCGCTCTGCGAACACTGTAAGACGCAGCCTTGTACTCCATGTCCATGTCCCCGGTGGTGAGCCCCGTATTGTAGGCAGCTGAGCTGGATCTCAGAGCGTCACAGTTGGTTTTATGCACCCACGGCTTCTGGTTGGGAAACGTTCGGATAGTGGTTCTTTGCACCGTATACAATACAAATACAATAAAAATACACTACAACACATTACATCACTTTCAAATTTTTATTCTGTCGTACGAGAATTTTCGTCACCTAAGAAAACACTTCATTTTTGAGTAGCGTGCAAAAAAAAAAAATGTACGGTCATTCGTCCATTAATCTCATCGTGTGTACCAGGCATAAGGGTGTTAGGATAGCAGCCAGATACTTAGCAATGGTATAAGTGACAGAGTTGATACTGCTGACAATTGGTTGTTACCAACATGTCACATATAACATTGCTAAGCATCTTGATTTTAGAAGCTGAAGCAAATTGTTAATAGGTTGTATTTAAAGATTTAAACAGATACCTAATGAAAAAATGGAAATTCTTTGCTTGGCTCAGAGTTCTTCTTTAATGTATCCCAATAATGTATTTCAGTTTTAAAGGGTAAATCCACTTTCGTGGGGGAAAAAAATAGCACATAAAGAAAAAATAATATAATGTGTAGAATTGTGATACAAGTCATATTGTAATTGAATGTTATTAAAAATGACCTTTCCTTTTCAATCTGCAGCCGCTGTCATGTTATGAGAATGCATTGCAATATGGCTACCTGGAGTTGTTCTGTACACAGAGTGTGTACTGACCACACCCCAGAAGCATAATTTCCTGCTTGTATGATTGGCTCACCAATTTTCCCAAAATCCTTCCTAAGATACAAGTCAGATTTCAGGCATTCCCTGCAACAAAAATGTAATTTTTGGAGAGATACTTTAAATAGGAGCACGTCTAAAGGGATGTAGGCCCAGCAGATTTCCTCATTAGTGCTCAGCAGCTGCACACCTGACAGTTAATTATGAAACCACTCCCATTAGACCCACTCAATACAGAGGCACAGAGAAACAAGCAGGAATTTCTTCAGAATAACAAAAGGGAGGAATCTGCAACAAAGGTTGTCATAATCCTTGCAATGTACATAGACCACCCAGGGGGGAATGTTTTTTTCTCAACAAAAGTGGAGTTACGCTTTCATAAAAATGATTAGTCATTTTTTTTAACCATATTTAGCCCTACCATTGAGTTAATAGGGTTGCTTTACTAAAGCAAATAGGCTGTTCACTTAACAAGGGAAGTTGTACTTTGCAAAAAATTAGCTTAGTGAATGTGGTGAAATTGCAAAGAATACCCAATCACATGTAAAGAAAATGAAAAAAGAAATTGCATAGTTGATTGCACATCATTGGATAATGGAAATCAGTAGAGCTTCACCTCGTCCTCATTCAAATCTGGGGAAAGTGTCCTTGCATAAAGCAACTTCCCTCACAAAGTGAACAGACTACTTGTCTTTAGTAAATCAACCCCAATGTCCAAAATTAGGCAGCATGAATTACCCACTACATTAACCACTATGGATGTAGATATAAATATAACATAACAATTTATTTATCAAGCAAATAATAAAGTGAAAGTTTATAATATCAAAAGTTCTTAATGGAATAATATCCTAATTCACTAACATTGTACTAAGTGACCTACTACCTAAAAGATTGACACGTATGTTAACAAACATTGTGCACAACAGCCCTGCTGCTCCTCATTCCAGCATCCTGGTTTTGGCTGTGGCATTCTCCCTGTCTGTCGGTCTGCCTGCAAGGTAACTGATTGTGTCCAGTCTCTGGATGGAAACCAAACCTGTTTTAAGCTAGCCAAGCCTGCAGTCTCATGCATGTGATAGCGTGTGTAATAGTTGCTCAAGCTACCTGTTTTTCTGCCCTGCTCTGCTAGATTGCATTACCTTGTTGATGACCTTGGATTGGATATTGACTATTCTCAGAACTCTGCTTGCCTTTTGACTTCGGGCATTGACCCTAACTATTCTGAATCTTGCCTGTCTGCTAACTGCAAATACCTGTTTGCTTTACTCAGTTTGCACATTCCATGGCCTGGTAGCCAGGCACTTTAGCATTGTGTATAAGACCTGGGAGCAACCGAGTAACAGTAGGTCTGCTTGTCTTATGGGAAAGGGGGCTGCTTTAGGTGAAGAGGCTCCACTGCACTCTGCACTCTGCACTCTGCTATTGGCCAGACGGCCAGTAGCAGAGTGAGGATGGAGGAGGGAGCCGGGCTGCTGACATCAGTTCCCGGATGTGTGAAAAAGGACACCTGTCTAAAAACAGGTGTCCTCTTCCCCCTCCTCCCTGAAAGGTGCAAAATGTGAGGGGGGTGAGGAAAAGTGGCGTCCAGTGTTGAACACCTACCCAGTCAGCATAGTTAACCAAATAGCACCTTCTCAGCTCTCCAGACACAGTATGCAAAGCATGTAAATCTAAAGTACAAGGACGAATGCCTTCAATAGTGTAATATTGTAAAGCCAATTTTATTTTAAAAATTAAAAACTCTCACACGGTACTGTAAATAAAAAAATAGCACTCCATATACATAAGTATATAAGTATATAAGTCAGAAATCCAGCTCCATACAATCGTTTGTGCTGGCCAGTAACCAAGAAGGTGCCTAGCATCTTAGCTCCGCCCTACACGTTTCATTAAATTTGACGTCATCAGGTACAAGGATGCATGTCGCCATTACTCCCCATATATAGCCCTGGAGAGAAATGCACCCACCTCCCTCCAGTGGCCAAATAAATAATAGGTTTTATTGGGAGACAATGTTTGCTTCAGGAAAAGCTAACATAGTGTAAACTCTTTTACATTTTATTCTGGACGTGGAAGTGAGTACTTTTTAAGGCCAGAATTGCAAAAGCAGATGCCACATGGAAAAAAGTGTTATGGTCAGATGAGACTGAAATTGAATTATTTGGCTTCAACACCAAATTATATGTCTGACGGAAATCAAGTACAGCTCACCCTCTAAATAACACAATTCCTACTGTAAAGCATGGAGGTGGTAATGCTGCAGCAGGGACTGGGGCACTTGTCAGGATAGAAGGAAAATTGAATGGGGTTAAATACTGTCAAATTCTTGAGGAAAATCTGCTGCTCTCTGCCAAAAAGTTGTCAATGGGAAGAAGGTTTGCTTTCCAACATGACAATGACTCAAAGCACACAGCAGAAATGACCACACAGCGATTGAAGGAAAAAAGGTGAATGTCCTTGCTTGGCCTAGTCAGGACATGTTCCGGTCGGGGCTGTGAGGGACAGATTATAGTTATAAAATCATCTCATACTGCAGTAGGGACAGGTTCCTGTCAGTGCTGTGAGGTACAGATTATCGTTCTAAAATCATCTCATACTGCAGTAGAGACAGGTTCCTGTCGGTGCTGTGAGGGACAGAATATCGTTCTAAAATCATCTCATACTGCAGTAGGGACACGTTCCTGTCGGTGCTTTGAGGGACAGATTAGTGTTCTAAAATCATCTCAAACTGGTGTAGGGAGAGGTTCCTGTCAGTGCTGTGAGGGACAGATTATCGTTCTAAAATCATCTCATACCGCAGTAAGGACAGATTCCTGTTGGTGCTGTGAGGGACAGATTAGCGTTCTAAAATCATCTCATACTGGAGTAGGGAGATGTTCCTGTCGGTGCTGTGAGGGACAGATTATCGTTCTAAAATCATCTCCTACTGGACTAGGGAGAGGTTCCTGTCGGTGCTGTGAGGGACAGATTATGGTTCTAAAATCAACTCATACTG
>BLSH010509625.1:888700-939739 GCA_018402905.1 Glandirana rugosa
ATCTTGCTATTAGACAGGGAGTGTCGTGGCTGTCCTTGTAGAGGGATGAGGTCATACTCTACTAAAATCTTATTCTAAAATCATCTCATACTGGAGTAGGGAGATGTTCCTGTCGGTGCTGTGAGGGACAGATTATCGTTCTAAAATCATCTCCTACTGGAATAGGGAGAGGTTCCTGTCGGTGCTGTGAGGGACAGATTATGGTTCTAAAATCAACTCATACTGGAGTAGGGAGAGGTTCCTGTTGGTGCTGTGAGGGACAGATTAACGTTCTAAAATCATCTCATACTGTTGTAGGGAGAGGTTCCTGTCGGTGCTGTGAGGGACAGATTATCGCTCTAAAATCATCAAATACTGCAGTAGAGACAGGTTCCTGCCGGTGCTTTGAGGGGCATATTATCGTTCTAAAATCATCTCATACTGCAGTAGGGACAGGTATTTGTCAGTGCTGTGAGGGACAGATTAGCGTTCTAAAATCATCTCATACTGGTGTAGGGAGAGGTTCCTGCTGCTGGTGTGAGCGGTGCATTTCTTGCACAAAAATAAAAAGTGCGTTTACGTTGCTGTTTTAAAAAAAAAAAGAATAATAATTTATTATTCTTTTTTTTTAGTATTAATAAATAGTGCTACATAGTACATTTGCACCTTGCTGTGCATTTCTTGTGAAAAAATAAAAAGCTGGTTTAAAAAAAAAAAATTCTAAATACTGCATTTGCGGCCAGCGTTTGCATTTCTTGCACAAAAATAGAAAGTGCATCTACATTGCTGGTTTGAAAAAAAAGAATAATAATTTATTATTCTTTTTTTTATTAATAATAAATAGTGCTACATAGTACATTTGCGTCAAGAATGAGGAGAGTGTCAAATAAGGGATGCGGACGTGGTCATGGTGCTGCTGGTGCTGCTGGTGCTGCTGGTGTTGGTGGTGTTGGTGAAGTTCCTGTTGCAAGGAGAGGACGTGGCCGATTTGTGCCAGCTACATGCACAAGTGAAACACCTTCCTCTGGTGCGAGTAGCTGACAGAACCTTCAACGTTATATGGTAGGCCCGAATGCCGCTCAATGAATGGTGAGGCCAGAACAAGTACAGGCGATAGTATATTGGGTGACTGACAATGCCTCCAGTTCCTTCACATTGTCTCCTACCTGGTCCCTTGCTAAAAGCTCAGAGTTGGCACCTGAACCCCATGGCCATCTGTCTTTCACCTCAGCCCCTTGTAAATCAGCCAAGCAATCTGAGCCCCAAGTCATGCAGCAGTCTCTTATGCTTTTTGATGACTCTGCTGGTGTGCTTTCCGTGGGCCATCCACATAGCCCTGCCCCAGAAGTGGAAGACATTGAGTGCACCGATGCCCAACCACTTCTGTTTCAGGAGGAGGACATGGAAACACAACCGCAGCATGTCTCTGATGATGACGAAACACAGGTGCCAATTGCTGCGGCTTTCCACAGTGTGCAGACTGACAAGGAGGGCAGTGGTCAAGGGTAGGTGGAAGATGATGTGGAGGATGATGAGGTCCTAGACCCCACATAGAATGAAGGTCATGTGAGTGACGTGTACAGTTTGGAGGAAGAGGTGGTGGTCACACAGAGGCACCAGCACAGCAAAAGAGCAAGCAGGTTGCAAAAGCGGAGCGACCGTCCCCTAGACAGTACGCCTGCTACAACCCACCACACACAGGGAACTAGCACACCAAATGCAGCTCAAAGGACTTCCCTGGCGTGGCAGTTCTTCAGACAATGTGCTGACAACAAGACACGAGTGGTTTGCACGCTGTGCAATCCTAGCCTGAAGCGAGGCATAGATGTTCTAAACCTGAGCACAACCTGCATGACCAGGCATCTACATGCAAAGCACGAGCTGCATTGGAATAAGCACCTCAAAATCTAAGAAAGGTCTCGGCCTCCTCCTGCTTCCTCTTTGTCTGCTGCCTTGGCCTCTTCCTCCACCTCTACAGTGCCAGTGTCACCTGCCACCCAACAAACAGACAATGTGATAGCAACGCCACCATGTCCGCCACCGTCCCCAAGCATTTCCACAATGTCCCATGGAAGCTTACACCTCTCCGTCTCCCAAACACTGGAGAGAAAGAGGAAGTACCCCCCTACCCACCCGCGATCCCCGGCCCTGAATGCCAGCATTTCAAAATTCCTGGCCTTTGATATGCTGTCATTCTGTCTGGTGGACACCAACAGTTTTAAAAAACTTATGGCGGTGTCTGCCCCACAGTACGTGGTTCCCAGCTGCCACTACTTTTCCAGGCGAGCCACCCCTTCCCTTCACAAACAAGTCGGTGGCAAGATCAAGTGCGCACTGCGCAAAACCATCTGTGGCAAGGTCCACATAACCACTGATACGTGGACCAGTAAGCATGGGCAGGGATGCTATATCTTGCTAAGTGCACACTGGGCAAATGTAGTGGTGGGTGGGCCTGAGGCAGCCAGCCGTTTGGCGCATGTCCTTCCACCATCGAGGATTGCAGGGCATTTCTCTTTGCCTCCTTTAGCCTCCTCCTCCTACATCCAGTCAGCGTAACACCTTCATCACCAACTTCAGCACATCCAGGGGAAAACGACAGCAGGCTGTTTTAAAACTGATATGTTTGGGGGAAAAAGCCTGCACTGCGCTGCAGCTGTGGACGGGCGTTGAACAACAGACCAATGAATGGTTGTTGCCACTGAGCCTCAAGCCCGGCTTGGTGGTGTGCGATAATAGACAAATTCTCGTAGCAGCTCTGGGCATGGCGGGTTTGATGCACATCCCTTGCCTGGCGCATGTGCTGAATTTGGTGGTGCAGAAATTTCTAAAAAACTACCCGGATATGTCAGAGCTGCTGCAGAAAGTGTGGGCCGTCTGTGCTTGCTTTCGGCGTTCTCACCCTGCTGCTGCTCGCCTGTCTGTGCTACAGCGGAACTTCGGCCTTCCCGTTCACCACCTCCTACTATATCACAGTGTTTTGAGTACTCCACCAATATGGCCAGTGCCGATGACGCTGTTCTCAGCGTTACTACCCCACATCTATGTCTCCTTGAAAAAACACTTTGGGCGATGATGGAAGAGGATGTGTCACAGGAGGAAGAAGAGGAGGAAGAGGGGTCATTTCCACGGTTATCAGGCCAGTCATTCACAAGTGGCTTGGAGGGTGGGTTCCTGCACCAGCATAGGCCAGGTAAAAAAAGTTCAAGCCAGGGCACAGTTCTGCAGGATGAGGAGGACGAGGATGATGATTAGGAGGAAGAACCGTGTTCACAGCAGGGTGGGACCCCTTTGCAGCTTGTGGGCATCACTAGAGCGTGGCCGGGGGGTATACGGAGGACACAGATGATACACCTCCCACAGAGGACAGCTTGTCTTTGCCTCTGGGCAGCCTGGCACACATGAGCGACTACATGCTGCAGTGCCTGCTCAATGACAGCCGAGTTGCCCACATTTTAACTTGTGCTGATTACTGGGTGGCCACCCTCCTGGATCCCCGTTACAAGGACAATGTGCTGTCCTTAATTCCCTCACTGGAGCCTGATCGGAAGATGCGCGACTACAAGCGCACGCTGGTAGACGTGCTGCTGAGGGCATTCCCAAATGACACAGGGGGCTCAGTGGAAGCACAAGGCGAAGGCAGAGGAGGAGGAAGAGGTCACCAACGCAGCTGTGGCACCGACAGCACCTCAGAAGGCAGGGTTAGCATGGCCGAAATGTGGAAAAGCTTTGTCAGCAGCACTCCACAACAAACAGCACCACCAGCTGACAATGTCTTAGCAGGAGGCAGCATTTCAGCAACATGGTGGAACAGTATGTGTGCACACGCCTACACGTACTGACTGATGGGTCTGCCCCATTCAACTTCTGGGTCTCCAAATTGGGCACATGGCCTGAGCTGGCCCTTTATGCCTTGGAGGTGCTGGCCTGCCCTGCAGCCAGTGTATTGTCTAAACGTGTGTTTAGCACGGCAGGGGACGTTATCACAGACAAGTGCAGCCACCTGTCCACAGCCAATGTGGACAAGCTAACGTTTATTAAAATGAACCAAGCATGGATCCCGCAAGACTTGTCTGTACCTTGTGCAGAATAGTCATTTATACCAGCCTCACACATCCATTGATATATTTAAGTGAACTTAGTCTTTTTTTTTTTTTTAATAAGTCTCAATATTTTGGGGGCTACCCCAATTAGAAAAAAACAAACAAACAAACAAAAAACAGTGTTGGATACCTCCTCCTGTTCCACTTCCCCTTCCTCCTACACCGCCATGGTCACCGCCTCTTCAACTTCTAGGCTCCTACTCCACATCCACCTCCTCCTCCAATTTTTATTTTTTTATGTGATTTTAAGTTATTTCCCTATCCACATTTGTTTGCAGGGCACTTGTCCTACTCTTACCCCCATTTTGATTCCTTTTGCAGCCCTCTAGCCCTTTCCAGGACTTTTTAGAGCCATTTTTGTGCCCAAAAGTTTGGGTCACCATTGACTTCCATGGGGTTCGGGGTCCAGGGTCAAGTTGGGTGCCGAACTCAAACTTTTTTAAGAAGTTTGGCTGAACCCGACGAACCTGAACATCCAGGTGTCCGCTCAACTCTAGCCCTCACCTTATGGGCGTGCAAAACGTATGACGAAGTATGACCCAGCACACATATAGACTGATAGCCTCCATCCCTGTGTATTGTTTAAATAGCAAGAAAATGGTTTACTGTGACTTTGAATGAGGCAAAAATAATTTAAATTGTATATATAAAAATTTATTTTAAACAATTAATTATTTCAAAAAAACGTACATTTCATAAAAATCCATGGACTCGACTTTGATGTACCATGGTTGCGTGCAAGACACATGGAATGTGTGGTGGTGGTTCGACCGTTCCCTGGCTTTTCCCCATGCCTTGGATGGGCTTCCTTGCCTCAGCCCCAGGCCTGAGAATTTGTCAGAGGTCCCCATGGTCCACCTTCACTAGCTGGGCTCTATTGTGAGTCTACTCACAGGTAACATACCTCGTGTTCTTTACAACTGTGCATTGTTACCACCCCCCTTCTTCTGAAAGGGCATTAAGTACTAATTTTATTTTTGTTTATCCATCTGTGTTTATATAGCATATTCTTGTATCCAGCTCCTGATGAGTGGCAATGTAGCCACTAAACATGTAGAGCTTTGAAAAGATATCAAGACACGTTCGATCGATGCAGTGTATTATTTTATGTATATGTATGAATTCATTGTTGTCAATTATTCTTGGAAATCATGTGTTTCAATACATAGCAAATTTGCACGCAACCATGGTACATTAAAGTGGAGTCCATGGATTTTTATGAAATGTAAGTTTATTGAAAGAATTAATTGTTTAAAATAAATTTTTATTTATACAATTTAAATTATTTTTGCCTCATTCAAAGTCCCACTAAACAACTGTCCTTGCTATTTAAACATATTCCTGAACATAGTTACATAGTTAGCCAGGTTGAAAAAAGACAAGTCCATCTAGTTCAACCAATAAAAAAAAAAGAAGAAAAAAATATATACACACACACACATATACATATACACATACAGTATCTCACAAAAGTGGGTACACCCCTCGCATTTTTGTAAATATTTTATTATATCCTTTCATGTGACAACACTGAAGAAATCACACTTTGCTACAATGTAAAGTAGTGAGTGTACAGCTTGTATAACAGTGTAAATGTGCTGTCCCCTCAAAATAACTCAACACACAGCCATTAATGTCTAAACCGCCGGCAAAAAAAGTGAGTACACCCCTAAGTGAAAATGTCCAAATTGGGCCCAATTAGCCATTTTCCCTCCCCGGTGTCAGTGTCATGTGACTCGTTAGTGTTACAAGGTCTCAGGTGTTAATGGGGAGCAGGTGTGTTAAATTTCGTGTTATCACTCTCACTCTCTCATACTGGTCACTGGAAGTTCAACATGACACCTCATGGCAAAGAACTCTCTGAGGATCTGAAAAAAAGAATTGTTGCTCTACATAAAGATGGCCTAGGCTATAAGAAGATTGCCAAGACCCTGAAACTGAGCTGCAGCATGGCGGCCAAGACCATACAGCGGTTTAACAGGACAGGTTCCACTCAGAACAGGCCTCGCCATGGTCGGCCAAAGTAGTTGAGTGCACAGGCTCAGCGTCATATCCAGAGGTTGTCTTTGGGAAATAGACGTATGAATGCTGCCAGCATTGCTGCAGAGGTTGAAGGGGTGGGAGGGTCACCCTGTCAGTGCTCAGACCATATGTCGCACACTGCATCAAATTGGTCTGCATGCCTGTCGTCCATGCATGTCCTGTGGTCTGATGAGACCAAGAAAAAACTTATTTGGTTCAGATGGTGTCAAGCTTGTGTGGCAGCAACAAGGTGAGGAGTGCAAAGACAAGTGTGTCGTGCCTACAGTCAAGCATGGTGGTGGGAGTGTCATTCCCTGGGGCTGCATGAGTGCTGCCGGCCCTGGGGAGCTACAGTTCATTGAGGGAACCATGAATGCCAACATGTACTGTGACATACTGAAGCAGAACATGATCCCCTCCCTTCAGAGACTGGGTCGCAGGGCAATATTCCAACATGATAAGGACCCCAAACACACCTCCAACATGACCACTGCCTTGCTAAAGAAGCTGAGGGTAAAGGCGATGGACTGGCCAAGCATGTCTCCAGACCTAAACCTATTGAACATCTGTGGGGCATCCACAAACCAAAGGTGGAGAAGCGCAAGGTCTCTAACATCCACCGTGATGTCGTCGTTGGGGAGTGGAAGAGGACTCCATTGGCAACCTGTGCAGCTCTGGTGAACTCCATGCCTAAGAGAGTTAAGGCAGTGCTGGAAAATAATGGTGGCCACACAAAATATTGACACTTTGGGCCAAATTTGGACATTTTCACTTAGAGGTGTACTCACTTTTGTTGCCAGTGGTTTAGACATTAATGGGTATGTGTTGAGTTATTTTGAGGGGACAGCAAATTTACACTGTTATACAAGCTGTACAGTCACTACTTTACATTGTAGCAAAGTGTCATTTATTCAGTGTTGTCACATGAAAAAATATTATAAAATATTTACAAAGGGTGTACTCACTTATATATACATAGCGCCCCCATAGTGTAGGTGCGTTTTCTAGCAGGGATTTTGGCTAGGAGGGGTAAATTTAGTCAGGCCTGACTATAATGTGCAGGCCTGAATGTTTTGATCTGGGCTGGGAGGAGAACCTCAGGGAGGATTGGGTGGACTTAACAGATGAGGTCATCTGTTCTAAAGAGCCCTGACCAATTTCCAAGCAGGGTTGGCAGGGGGCAGGCCTCCTTAAATGCTCAGTCAGCCCAATCGGGGAAGAGTAGTGTCAGGTGGAAGTCTGGAGATGTAGCAGAGGCACTGTGGTGCAGGCCCCTACCGGGAGGTTTCCCGCAGTCTGGGGAGGGTGACCTTCGGTCCTCAGAGGTTCGGGTGCAGCTAGGAGGGAGGTTGATTCCTGGAGTAGCACAAGAGGAACAGGAGAACAGCGGAGGTGCTACAGGAGGAGTGAGAGACTTTAAAGTATCCACCGGTGCAGTGACGGTCCCTGGGACTGGAAGAGAAAGTGCTGGATCAGGCTGGGAGATGAATGGTGGACAGTCTGTGGGAGCCTTGGTAGCCAGTCAAGGGAAAGAAGAGTCACTACCAGAGAGAAGGTTGATGGGACCTGGAAGAGGATGAGCTGGGAGTTGTAGTCTGTCAAAGGCCTGGTTAGCAATAAAGTATTTTACTGCACAGGGCCTGTGATCCCTGGCCTGTAATGGGTGTTCATGAGGTCCTGCTGCAACAGGGTAGGCCTCACCATGTGCTAATCACAGTGAAGAGAAAGGTATAGAGAAGCCTGATAAATTTCCCTTCAGGCTGGAAACCAAGTTTTGAGCTGGAGAGAAGCAAAGGAGTGGAAAGCTGTGAGTTATGTGTAGTTAGAGAACTGTAAGAGTAACGGTCAGCAAGAGAAGTGCTGGAGAGTTGAGAGGAGCAATAGTCTGCAGAGGGAGAGTCTGCAGTGAAGAGTGCATATACAGGCTTGTATATGGGAACCTTGTACCATAATTCTTTGGGCATCCCACAGCTACCCCTTATCCCCATCCAAGTTATTTCCCCCAAATAAAACAACAAAAACAAGAACCGGCCTGGTCAGTGTCTCTGGATGTGTTCATATGGTGCAATTGAGGTCAGCTATCAGGTGAACCACTACTACAAGCCACTCTCAAGGGAGCACATGACTACACACATATATATATATATATATATATATATATATATATCACAAGTTATTCTGTGACTTTTTGACAGTATGTTCTGCATATAAATATATTTTAAATATATTTATAATTTCTCCATTTGCTTATAGTACCTTCATTTATGTCTTTTTCTGAGTGTTGCTTACTATTGCACAGTCCCATAATGCTTCCTGGCAGTGTGCAAAGGGCATTGCATTTAGGAGAAGATTTAAGTAAGGTTCCCAGGGCACTGTACCTCCGGAAAATGGGGAAATTATGATCACAGTTCAATGTAAACAGGAAGACAGAGGCGTGATCAGGAGCAGAGTGCTTGCACCCTAAAAAAATGTATAATTTTAAATAGCCTGGTAGTAATAGCTGGCATAATGTATTCACATATACAAATGCAATTATTCCCAAGGGCACATTGACACGGATGTTGTGGTAAGGCACATTTGCAGCTTGGTGCATTGAAATGCCAAAAATGGAAAATAGTCCAACACACATTGCTAGGGCACCTCAACACACATTCCTTTTCAGTGCATCTGAGCACCATCTGTGCTGTGCATTGAAAAAGGGTCAGGTGCATTTTTTGTGCACCAATGTGCGTTGACAGCCCAATTTAGATAAACTGGCTTTTTAACACACAAGTCAATGTTAAATTGGCCCTGAAAGAATATTTCCAGGCATGGTATGTTTTTACATAGTTACATGGTCCAGCTTGGACCAATGTAATTATGTTAATACTATACTTGGCTGATGCCCCTGGAAGCTGGAAATCACTGAAGTGAACACATCATTGATTTCCACTTGATCAGCACTTGCTTTCAGTTCCCATGCTGAGTGGCTGGCCTGATGCATTGTGAGCAACAGAGATTGGCCATTCATCATGGATGCCTTTCAGAGAACGCTTTCCATTGAATGAATGCAAAGTGTTCCCTGATTGTACAAGGTGGAGAGGAGGGGCGGTGATGTCATTTTCTACACCTCATCCAATCAGAGATCACCTTTCATACATTGTAAAGCATTCTCTGAATAGAGCCTGTGCTGAGCAGCTGACCTCCTGTATTTACAGTACATCAGGCCTGCTGCTCAGCACGGTACCCAGAAACAAGTGGAGATACATTGAAGTAGCTTTGTCTACTTCAGTAATTTCCAGCTTTCTGGGGCATCGGCCAGGTATGGTATACAAGCTATACCAATGTAACTATCAGTGGCGGCTGGTGAAATTTTAGGATGGGGGGTGCCAGACCCTGCCCTTCTTTTTTGACCCCTCCCACTTCTCATAAGCCCCACCCCTTATAGTTTCCACCCCTTGTGTAAGGAGTATACAGCCCGGCATCACCAGATAGGGTATACAGCATCACAGATAGGGTATACAGAGTCCCCAGATAGCAGTATACAGAGTCACCATATAGCAGTATACAGAGCCCCAGATAGCAGTATACAGAGTCATCATATAGCAGTATACAGTGCCCCATATAGGGGCTTGCGGCACTGACAGACCCCCCCAAGTCAGGACAAAGTCCCGCACTTACCCCATCTAATAGCAGGCTGGAGTGTGCAGAGCTCGGCTTGCGGAGATAGCGTGCTGGCAGTGTGCAGAGCTTGGCTTGCGGAGAGCATGCTGGAGTCAGTGGAGTGTATGGTCTGCGCGGGAGTCGGGACTGAAACCCGGTGGAGTGCTGTGCCTGAGCACGCAGCCAGCACATCCGCCACAGTCCCATCCCCGCCCACTGCATCCAATGCCAGTCAGTCACTGGTTCAGGGCAGCCAGACTATGTGTGTGCGCCTGTTCATAGCACATACATAGTCTTTTATGGCTGACCAATCGGCTCACTACTTGCTGTCAGCAGACAGCAAGGAGCCGAGGAAAAAAAAGTCAATATACCGGTGCCTCCTGTAGGGGGTCCGGCTTATTTTTTTTTTTTCTTGTCAGTGGGGCCCAAGCGCCCCTTATTGACTGGCCGCCGCTGGTAACTATATAAAAATATACTACCCCTGCAGGAGCTGCTTGGTATGATAGGTTCTTTGTTCTGCCACAACTCTTTAGGCTGCTCGGTCCCCACTGACACACCTGTGCAACGTTAACATTAGTATGCTACCACTCTATAATATTACACAGAAAATAGCCGACAAGCAACTTGGTAGTAGATTATTTACATGTATTATGCCAAGGCAAGTTATACAATGCATGAATCAGTAAGCAGGCAATTGAACACATTTAAAGATGCTGTACTAGTTAAGATGAACACTGGCCTATAATATGGCAATTAACTAATTGCAGTAGAGCTAAACCAAATTTCAGCTGATCTAAACAGTAGGCTTGTGCATGACCGAAAAATTTGTTTGTTTTCGTTCCGTTAGTTTTTTTATTTTTTCGGGAATTCGAAAAATTTGGAATTCGGAAATTCAGACATTCAAAATTTCGGGATTCGAAATTCGTGAATTAGGCAATTCGACAATTCGAAAATGACGAAATTCGATATTCGGAAATTCGGAAGTAAAAAATCTGAGAATTTGAAAAATCTGAAATTTGGAAATTCTGAATTCGGAAATTCAGAAATAAGAAAGAACATTTGAAATAATAACTAACTAATAAATAACTATTAAAATATAGGTATTGGAATTTCCTTTCAAATTTGGCTGTTAGTGAACTTAAATACGAAATTTATCACTAACAGCCACATTTTCAAGGAAATTCCAATACCTATAATTGAATAGTTATTTATTAGTTAGTTATTATTTCAAATGTTCTTTCTTATTGTCGACTTTTCTGATTTCCAAATTTCCCAATTTTCGAATTTCGGATTTTCGGCTTTTCCGATTGCCGAATTTCCGAATTACCGCAATTCGGATTTTCGGATTTGCCGGTTTTCGGATTACCAAATTTTTGAAAGCAGAAAAATGAAAATTTGGAAAAATTCGGAAATTTGAAATTCAGATTTGTCCGAATTGCCGAATTTCAAAAAATTTGTTAAAAAACTAATTCAGAACAAAACGAATTGCACAAGCCTACTAGACAATAGACAATATAATGACATTAATTAACCCAAAGAGATGTCCTTAAGTGCAATTTACATATATAGGCCTAAGTGTGGATGGGTGTATGCTTTCTTGGCAAAGGGTAAACTTGGAGATTGCTATGAAGTACCTGGCACCTATTTTACAGTACTAAGCCAGCTATCATTGGGGCCCACCTGGAAGGTGGTACATGTGAAGCTGTTCCTTTAAGCCTGTATTCAATGGATGACTAATGGACTGTTAATTAGGGAGCAGTCTCCCATGATGTTAACTGTGGGCAATCAGGGATTAAGCTTGGCAATTTTGCTCAACACTCCAATACATCCAATCCAATACACTTGGTGGTCAGCTGTCACAGAAAGCTCAGTCCTGCGCTCCTCCAACCAACAGCACAAAGGCAGTACACAAGCAGAAGCTGCTCCTCAGTTGGCTACATCTGGAATTCTTTTTTAAAGGATATATGAATCACTTTTAAATATATACATTGAGTTTGATAAATATATGCAAAAACACACAAACACTCCATACTTATTTTTTCATACAGTTTACTTCTCTACTGTACTGCTGCTCAGTGAACAGGCATGCTTTGGATAGTGTTTAAAAAAATGATAAATTCATTTGTAATATATGTACACACTTATTGTACACAGAGGGTCAGAATGAAGAGTTGATTTAGAGCTGGTTGAAGACTATAGATGTTTTTCAGGTTGGTTGGTGATTAGAAAGCAAAAGCCTGTGTGGTGCTCTCTGTCTGCTCTTTGCAATCAGTCTTTAGACTCATGAGGGTCTGATTGTAGAACTTGCTTATTTGCATTGATGAGGATGAGGCAGCTGCTGAAGCATACAGAAATGCACCTGACACAATCACTAAACTCTGGATTAGCACAGGGAATCTAGAGGACTCTGTGCTGTTTGCCAAGAACTCCAACCTTTTATTAGACTCACTCATGCAAAATGACCCAAATTTCCTGTCAACCCAATTATGAATGCAAAGCTGCATATTAATTAAAATGATTTTTTACCATGTTTTCCATATTGATTATAATGGCATGATTATGCAAATTCATTAAAAAGGAAAAATAACTGCTGTGCTGTTTCATTTTATGTTTATAATGGTGTATGAATAGTAGCGACTTTAAAGGTACATTAAAAGTACTGTTCAAGGTACAGTCAAAATGGAAAATTAAAGTGTGACTCCGGATAAACTCTTTGTTAATCTTTTTTTGCTGGTGGTGTCCCCATTACAGTGATTTCCCCTCACCTCCTGCCTGATGGGCAGAGTTGTAATGGGTTATATCCTTTGTAGGGTTTTCACTGCTGTCCTTGTCTTCCTGTTACTTCCTGTTTAGATAATGGGGATGAGACCAAACCAAAAATGAGGGAATATGTTCTTGGCAGAGAAACAGACAGAGACTAAAACCCATCAATGGTCAAAATGTCATCACTCTAATCCTCCAAAAAATGTTTTAGTTGAAATTAGCATAAGCCTAGACACTTATACAAGGATCATTGCCTACTTGCCCAGTACTTCAGTTTTTCATATGGAAAATAGATATAGTGCACAAGGCCCCCCCATCCTCTTTGGTTTGCAGTCTGGTGACCTCTGCTTGTGATGTAGGAGATAAAATCCCAAACACACCATTGTAGGCCCAATATAAAAATGTGTCAGTACTGAGGCTGGATTTACACCAGTCTTGTGCAAATTCCAGCTCCGTTCCCCCTGCAAAGAGAAACAGCTGCTGTTCAGTGGTTTCTCTCTGTTCTAGCAGTGGATCAGTTGACCTGGAGGGGGTGGGGGGGGGTGTAGTGAGGAGGAGAGATCCCTGTTCACAACAGAACACATCTGCGAATCAGATGCGTTCCCATTGAACAGAATGTGCCTGGAATTCACACCACACTGCACAGAAAACGCACATGTTTTCTGTGCAATGCGGAATGCAAATGCACCACACATATGTGAACCAGACCCATTGTAAACAACATGTTTTCAAATGGTCTGTGAATTGGATGCGGTGCAAGCCTCATCCAATTCGCATAGGTGTGAACCCAGCCTAAGATGTTTCCCATAGCCACCAAAATAAAATCTGTCTTGGAAGTTTAAATAAATCTGAAATTGAAGCACCACACTAAAATAAGATAAAGTACTTTAATACAAAGTTACGACTTCCTAGAGCCAGGGAATACCCCCTTCCTGAAGAAGTGAGAGGTGTTGAATGCTGGACTGAGTACAAATGTGTCTTTTTTAACTAAATTTTTGAGCAGCAGGGTCTGTCAGCAGCTGGTTTAGGCATCTTGAACCAATTGCTAACAGACTCTGATCTTCAACATTTTTAGGAGCAAAAAATAGACTAGCTTCCCAATGAAAAGGTATCCTAACAACAAGGTGATTGCAAGGCAGATGCATTGCTATGTGAAATGCATCAGCATGTTGCTGTTTGGTTTGTTTTGCAGCAACTAACAAATAAAGAGGCAACAGTTACCAGATTTACGTTGTCACTGAATCATTCTGTACCAGTATCTAGATGCTGACCTCAGTAACAAAGTAATAGCCTTCTGTAGGGAAATATAGAGGAAGTCAATGTTATTAACTCCTGCCCTCACCCACTTACATTGCAGCATTCACTCAGTCTGAAAAAATATATCTGAAGTTGAGTCCACTTTTGTCCTGAGATATTAAACCATTTGTTGGCAGTCACATGATTTGCAGCACATTGAAATCAATGTTCTGCTAATAAGATGATCATGAACAAATGGTTAAGAGTAGACTTGTCTGCGGTAGCTCTAGCCCAAGAGTTTATACACAAAAGGTTAGGTTCACATCAAGGAGCATCCAATGCCTGTGTGAATTTTGTGTGCCTTTTCTGACCCATCTTCACTCCCAGCTGAGATGCCTGCTTGGGTAGCAGTGTTAGTTAATGGACATGCAACATCAGGCATGGGCTAATGGTCACAAATCATGGTTGTTTTGCATGTTACAAAGCAAGTGAAGTGCATACCAAAATCTCCCTTTTGGGACCCGTGTGTACAAGGGCTCACATTTACATAAACTGCCATATTTTGAAGAGCTGATCATGTATTATGTAGCAGAGGGGACTACACGGCACAGTCTTAATTGTACAGTACATTCCAGTGAAAATGAAACATTAAGCCATAAAATGTGAAAAGGAAGCACAGACTACATCTTCAATTATCCAGTTTTTCATATAGACAAAGCAGTAAACCCAAATTCCTGTGTTGAAAAATTTAGTTACTGGAGAACTGCTTCTCCTGTTTGAAATGTAGAAGAGGCATTTCTTAATGGGAGCGCTATGAAATCTGGTTGTAGAGTGGAGTTTCTGACTTTAGTATAGCTGCAGTGTGTGGATATGATCGACAGATAACTAATCTATATCACCTGTTGCCTGAAAATGCTGTTTGAGAAAATATATATGCATCTACCTTATGTTGGTCACACACATAGTGGTATGATCAAGTTATTGATCTAATTTGAAAAGCAATTGCGAATCAGTGACCCTCTATTCAATTAATTTAGGGAGCTCTTGATTGATTTTTATTCTACCAGGTCGGTTGATCATGGTAAAATTATGCAAATCACCTCTGACTGCTCAAACAAATATCTACATTAGGAGTACAAGGGAATCAATCAATTACACAATTGTTTTTTATTAATCGTATACATTTGTAATCAGTTGATTTCAATTTTGATCAATATTTTTGACAATTGAAAGTTCAAAACAATACCATGTGTGTTACCGCTCATACCTAGATAAATTACTAATTGCTACATGTATGTCCACCTTTACACAGATCCTGCTAGCCCCATAGCTGTAACCAGGTGATGGGCCCATCAGTAAACTGTGGAAACTTGACGCTAATTGTTACTTTTCAAATAAAACAATAAATTAAAATCCAAAATAAAATATCTGTCCACCCCTGTGATGGTCACTTAAACTATCAAATTATGTTAAAACAAAAACACTGTTTTTTCCCTATGCAAGACTGGGTTTTCAAAGTAAACAAAGCTTTACCTAAGCTCACTTTGCAATGTGATATATTTATATATATATATATATATATATATATATATATAGTGATCTGGAGTATGTCACTTAAATGGTGTAGTGTTATTAAAGTGAGTCCAGTCCAGGCAGGATCTTTGACTGGCCCACTGACTGAATGGCCCACTTTTATTTAAAAAAAAGACAGTTCAGACAAAATCAGTTAGTTGTCCTTGCTGTAGGTCATCAGCCCAACAAAAATTGTTCAGCCTCCAAGCTATCAAGACGTCATTGTTTCTTAGTTGGTCTCTGGCCAGACTTCTATGCAGTTCCCTGCAGCTTCCTTGACTCTCTTACTTGCGTCTCTGTCCTTTACAGGCCCATGCCCTGAACTCTCGATAGGAGCTCATCTGACTCCTATGCTGAAAGCTCCTGTCTTTTGGGTGGAGACCTGTATTTCTGCTATGCCTTTGATTATAACAGGCACAGCTGCACTTAACTGGTTGGTCTCTAGTAAGACCCGGACACTGGGTTGGAGGTTTCTTCCCACCCAAAGCTCTTTGCAGCCTTTGTGCTCCAGAACCCCTATGCAGGAATTAAGAAACCTGGAGAAAGATGAAAAACCAAATTTTTGTGCTCAGAAATGACATTCTGGTACCCATCAAACTGTATCATTGAGAACCCTGTGTTGTTTTCCATCCTACTAATACAGGGCCTTGCACTGTCACAATATGTATACACATATACACACATATATTTACAGTGCTTTTAAACAGTGTTTATACCCCTTGAAATGTTCTACATTTTGTTATGTTACAACCAAAAGCATAAATGTATTTTATTGGAACACAAAGTGGCACATAATTCTGAAGTGAAAGGAAAAGGATCAATGGTTATCAAATTTTTTTACAAATAAATATCTTAAAAGTGTGTCATGCATTTGTATTCAGCCCCCCTGAGTCAATACTTTGTAGAACAGCCTTTTGCTGCAATCACAGCTGCATAGGGTATGTCTCTACCAGCTTTGCACATCTAGAGAGTGACTTTTTTGCCCAATCTTCTTTGCAAAATAGCTCAAGCTCTGTCAGATTGGATGGAGAGTGTCATGCTACCTGGGGTCAGGTGACAGATGTGCACCACTGGGGTGCGAAGCGCACCGCTAAGGTTGTGGACCTATAGCTGACTGCTGCTAATGAACTCCGGCTGATATGGGAAGAAGGGCCCTTGGAGCACGGACACTGAAACAGGGAGAGCTAGTGCATCGGTTTCCCCAGGGCGCGGAGTCTAAGAGCCAGTAGGTATTTGCCAGGGCCTCTGGTGGTGAGGATGGACTTGGCTGCAACTGGATCCAGGTCGCAACCCCCTGGGGTCCCCTAGCTCATGCTCGGCTGGCTGCAGGTGGAAGAGAGGAAGCAACAGTGCAGGAACAGCAAGGATAGTCAGTGAAACTGAAAAGAGATTTTAACTGCACTCCAAATAGCTTGAAAAACTGTAGAATTTATTTGAAGAACCATCCAAAAAGTAAAAATACAGAAAAGACACAGACACCAGTGGTGGATTGGCAAGGAAAGATTGACGCGTTTCACAAACTATATGTTCGCTTACTCATAATCTAACAAACAGTGATTTTGAGAAACCATAAATAGCATATACTCAGGTGTAAATAATCAGTGACTGATAGTGCCAATTGATTTTCCATCCGTAGACTCGCCCAGGGAAGCCTGAGGGTGTCTAGCAGATGTTGCTAAAACCATACAGTGAGCAGAGTAAAAAGCATTTCATATATAAAAGGCTTGCATAGCCCCAGTATGAAAAAACATAAGGTGTATAGCAATCAAGAAAAATACAGAAGAAACAATACATGTTGTGGATAAATGAATGGATGAAAGATCAACAATTAAATACAAACTAATCATATGCTGTCATAACTTCTATAATCATGCATCTCAATGTAACCGCAACCAAAGTTATATGTCTGTGGAGGTGATGAGAAAAAGCATAAATGGTGCTTAATAAACAATAAACAATATCAGTTTGCAATCTACAGTATAATGTAATACCCGCATATTTGTCACATGTAATTGTAACAGATGTCAGGATAATCTGGGTTTTCCACATTTAAATCCTCCAAGTCAGTAAGCGCACAGTTTTCCTTAAATGTAAACTCTGGAGAGTCCTCTCTAGATTCATGATCTTCTGTGTTCAAATCACACTCTCCTTCAACAGCATTGAAATAGTGTCTACGGATGACATCTAACACAGTCTCAAACGGGTTAAAATGAGTATAGTTACAGAAGCCAAGACCTTTGCCCAGGAGAGACTTCTCACCATCAGATAGAACTCTATTCGAAATATTGATTACATTACCCGTCCTTACTTCTTCTGTGAATGTGTCTGCTGGCAGGATCTCCAACCTTTTTTCCTTCCTCGTCTTGTTTTTGTAAATGTTGTTTCTTTTTTTGGAATTTTTTATTTTTCTGTGTTTGCCCGTTTTTTGAGACCATAGGTGTGCTAGACTTTAATGCCACATTAGATCTGTCTGGCAGATCTCCCGATGTATCCGACACAGTAAGAGCAATGGTCTCCTCTGCAGCGTCTATATCTGTCTCTGAAAAGCTGACTCTTTTCTTCCCATATGGGCATTGATGACCCTGTTGGTTCCAAACACCAGCTTTTTTCTATATGTAGACATTATTCATGTCATAGTCCAACTTATCACGCAAAAGCTTTTATTTCTTTCCTTCGATTGTGCCTTTTTTTATTACATTGATTTTATCATTAAGTTTTGCGATTTGTTTTGCCTCCTATGTAATCATGAGGTCTTTTGGATCCTCAAATTAAAGAGTAGAATTCCAGGTCGCATGAAGTATGAGTGTGATGTCGCACTATTATGACAGATAACCCACTCATGGTTCCGGGATTTTAGCCTGTCTTGTTAACATAACGGCATTTTGCTTTTGTTTTGGTATTTAATCGTCTTTTCTGGTTACTGCTCGGTATACAAGGTCAGTTGGTCCATTACTATCACTCTATGCAGTACATGTTTTCTTCCAACCCCCTCCCTTTTTCTCTTCCCCCTCTTTCTTTGATTATCTGAATAATAATCTTAATATATAATTTTGTATTGTAGGACTACCTACTGCAATATTAACGATGGGTTTTGGGGTTTATTGGCATCCCATTAGTTCTGTGTTTTTATGGGTGATCTAGACTTTTTCCTTGTTTTTGCCAAGCGGGTATCCAGTGTACATGGTTCGTTAAGTAGGCAGCTAGTGTTGATATATATGTACACAATTCAATATGTATTAATAATCATTTTGGGTCATATCGACTCCAGATTGCAGGGCGTCTGTTTTTCCCGTAACATTTTTGTTATCTCTGTGGGAGTGGTGTTTCAATTACTTATTCTATCTGTAAGTAAAAAAGACATCTGTTACAATTACATGTGACAAATATGCGGGTATTATTGATTGCAAACTGATATTGTTTATTGTTTATTAAGCCCCATTTCTGCTTTTCTCTTCACCTCCACAGACATATAACATTGGTTGTGGATACATTGGGATGCATGATTATAGAAGTTATTACAACATATGATTAGTTTGTATTTAATTGTTGATCTTGCATCCATTAGTTTATCGGCAACATGGATTGTTTCTTCAGTTTTTTTTCTTGATTGCTATACACCTTATGTTTTTTCATACTGGTGCTATGCACGCCTTTTATATATGAAATGTTTTTTACTCTGCTCACTGTATGGTTTTAGCAACATCCGCTAGACACCCTCAGGCTTCCCTGGGTGGGTCTAGGGATAGAAAATCAATTGGCAGTCACTGATTATTTACACCTGAGTATATGCTATTTATGGTTTCTCATAATCACTGTCTGTTAGATTGTGAGTAAGCAAACATGTAGTTCGTGAAATGCATCAATCTTTCCTTGCCAATCCACCGCTGGTGTCTGTGTTTTTTCTCTATTTTTACTTTTTGGATGGTTCTTCAAATAAATTCTACAGTTATTCAGGCTATTTGGAGTGCGGTTAAAATCTCTTTTCAGTTTCATTGCTTTCCGTACAATGGACTGAACCTGCACCCATAAGCTTGATTGTTCATTCAACACACCTGGAGCTGCTCATAGCTTTCCTTTTGCTGTCTATTCAAGGATAGTCAGTGGCCTTAGTCAAAGGTCAGGGCCACAAGCAGACAGGGACAGACAGGAGAGCACGCCAAGGTCGGGGTATCAAGCAGGCAGGGATAGTCAGAACAAGCCAAACATCGGTAAACGGAAATAGACTCAGAACATAAGACAGGAACAACCACACATGAAGCCAAGCACACAACATTGATTGGCAAGGAGGCTTTGCAGCACCTGATCTTAAATAGAGTTTCCTTAAGTGGAGGCTGGGGTGGAGACCACTGAGAGGAGATTACGTAGCCCACAGGTGGTGATGGGTATGGCCTCTAGGCTGACACAAGCAAGAGGGAAGCAAACAGACAGGACATGAATGTACTATAGGTTCCTGACAGGGAGCATCTGTGAACAGCAATTTTCAAGTCTTGCCACAGATTCTCAGTTGGATTTAGGATTGGACTTTGGGCCAATCTAACACATGAATATGCTTTGATCTAAACCATTCCATTGTAGCTCTAACTGTATGTTTAGGGTTGTTGTCCTACTGGAAGGTGAACCTCCGCCCCAGTCTCAAGTCTTTTGCAGACTCTAACAGGTTTTCTTCTAAGATTGCCCTGTATTTGGCTCCATCCCTCTTCCCATCAACTCTGATGAGCTTCCCTGTCCCTGATGAAGAAAAGCATCCCCACAAAATGATTCTGCCACCACCATGTTTCACAGTAGAGATGGTGTATTCAGTGTGATGTGCAGTGTTAGTTTTCCGCCACACATGGCATTTTGCTTTTAGGCCTAAAGGTTCAATTTTGGTTTCATTTGACCAGAGTAACTTCTTCCACATGGCTTCTCGCAAACTGCAAAGGGACTTCTTGTGGCTTTCTTTCAGCAATGGCTTTCTTCTTGCCACTCTTCCATAAATGCCAGATTTGTGGAGCGTATGACTAATAGTTGTCCTGTGGACAGATTCTCCCGCCTGAGCTATGGGTCTCTGCAGTTCCTCCAGAGTTTCCATGGGCATCTTGGCTGCTTCTCTGATTATTGCTCTCCTTGCTGGCCTCTCAGTTTAGGTGGACGACCATGTCTTGGTATAGGTTTGCAGTTATGTCATACTCTTTTCATTTTCGGATGATGAATTGAACAGTGCTGTGTGAGATGTTCAAAGCTTGGGATATTTATTTGTAGCCTAACCCTTCTTTAAACTTCTCCACAACTTTATCCCTGACTTATCTGGTGTGTTCCTTGGTCTTCATGATGCTGTTTGTTCTAAAGTTCTCTAACAAACCTCTAAGGGCTTCACAGAACAGCTGTGTTCATACTGAGATTAAATGACACACAGGTGGACTATTTACTAATTAGTTGACATCTGAAGGCAATTGGTTCCACTATATTTTAGTTAGGGGTATCAGAGTAAAGGGGACTGAATACAAATGCAAGCCACACTTTTCAGATATTTTTTTTTGTAAAAAAATTTTGAAAACCATTTATCATTTTCCTTCCACTTCACAATTATGTGCTGCTTTGTGTTGGTCTATCACATAAAATTCCAATAAAATACATTTACGTTATTGGTTGTAACATGACAAAATGTGGAACATTTCAAGGGGTATGTATGCTTTTTCAAGGCAATGTATTTCATATATTTTTTTTTAATTCTTGAGCTCATAAATCTTTGTTCATATGTCCAGGGCTGCACAATTTATGTAAAGTTGAAAAAAAAAGTGACTGAAAAAAGTATTTCTTCTAATTTGTGCCCGCTTAATCCTAATTAAACCTCCTAAAAACTACATTAAAGCCCCGTGTCCCAAAAATTGTGTAAATGCAAACCGTTATTTGGTGCAGAGCTGCTGGGAAATTAACATATTAGGATTATGTAGGGAAAAGGAACTAGAGATTTGTTCTGAAGTGTTTACCTTGTTTTCATACCACGATATGATAGACATTTTAGCTTAAATGTTTGATTTCTAAGAAATCCATTACTAAACAAAGGGTTCAACTAAACAATTCAATGCTCACAAATACTGTGAGCTTGGGTAACAAGCATAAAGAATGTTAGGAGACAGCAGTCACAGAAAGCAGCATATCAAAATTGCTCTCTTCAGACCATATAGATGAATGTTGCTAATCTTTGGTATTAAAGTCCCTTAGGCCGGCCATACATGCTTCGAATTGTGTATCCTGCTGAACCAGCAGAGATTCAAACTGTTAATGGGCAGGCTGAATGTACCAAGTTGATAGATCGATCAACTTGGGTACAACAAGCCTGCTGGATTCTCTTTCGATTATCACTGGCGGCTAAACACTGTCTACTCCCGGTGGGGACGGCTTTCCCTGCTGGGAGCAGACAATTGCTTGGCAGGAGGGATTCCCCTGTCAGCACTGACTGTGTTGATGATGGGGGAATCATGCAAATAAATTTGCACCATGTGTGGACTGTCTTACACACTGATTTTCATTTATTTATTGGATCTGTTGCAGATATATGAAAAGAAAAAGGACCATAGAAAAGAAAAGATAAAAAGACTTAGCATTCAGAACCAGTAAGGGGACAGAGGGGGTGTCTTAGCCTAGAAAGGAAGAGATAAAAAAAGGAGCGGTAGGGGGCTCAGCTCAGAAATTTCAGTCCTAAAACCTTGGTAATGCAAGTTTTGCTGTGATCTCAGTGTAGCGATTTGTAATTTGGTATGATTTGGAATGCATGTCAGTAGAACCAGATTTTCCAAAAAATTTTTAGTTGCCATTTGAGAGATGCAGCGAGATGTTCCGTTTGTATTGTTTGAATTCACTGACCATGAACACCGATTGGCCAAGAAAAGGGGAAACATTGTCTTCCCATTTAGCCAAAATACACGCTTTCGCGAGAAGTGCTCTTAATATTACAAGCTGGCAAAATTTACCAACAACTGCAGAGTGTTAAGGTCTAATTAGAGTGGATTGCTTGGTTAGGATATCATAATTGCTTGGTTAGGATATCATGCTATATACAGTAGCTGTTAAGTTTGCTTGATCTAACACATTAACATCTGATTCTGTGTCACCATCCTAATGGTTTTATTTATTTTTTATTAATTAATTACAGGTATTTATGTCCTTTTTTGGTATTGAGGTAAGCATGCATTGTTGATGGACCCTTGAAGATTGGAATTGATCGCCACCTTTTGTTATTCTGAAAGAATATCATTTGGAAGGAAATATTTTCCAAGAAGTGGCAGAACTTGTCCTCAATAATACACAAACAGTCTTGAATATTTTGTCAAAATAGCTCGTTCAGCATATTCCATCTATAGTCTTTACGGTCTTTGTTAAAGCGGAGTTCCATCCACATTTTCAATCCTCACCATGCAGCACTAATGTGCATCCTTAATATAAATTGTCAATTTATTTTTATTTTTTTCTGTTTACTTACCTGATTTATGCCTATATCTAATGTCACTTCCTCCTTTATGGGCTGCGGCGCCATACGTCATTTCCGGTTTTGCATTGGCTGCTAGGAGATCTTGGTCAGCTTGACATGACACTGCTTCCGTAACATTTAACACTGGCATCTATGGAAAATCTTGGCGAGCTTGGCATGGCTGTGCAATATCAAGCTGACCAAGATTGCACCGCACTGCACATGTGCAAGATTGGCAGGTGCATGCTGGGTAGCCAGCATGCACGAAATCCAAAAAGAAGGACACTGTGGCTTCAGATGATCACACTGGAGATGCCCACGCTGTGCAGGAACTTTACAAAGTAAGAAGATGATGCTGTACAAATAGAAAACCGGGCATAGTTTACAGCATACCTTTGTTACATTGCACAAGGCATGAGTATTCTAGGGGTATTTTTATCTTAAAAGTCATATTTTAGCCGGAACTCCGCTTTAAATATTTCATAAACTTGTGATCGGGCCACAGTGAGAGGTCTGATATAGAAATAGATTTTACTGTCCATGGTCATGGCTTTATAAGGATATTTATTTATTTTATTTATTACAGGTACTTATATAGTGCCATCAATTTACACAGCGCTTTACATATATATTGTACGATCACATCAGTCCCTGCTGTCATAGAGCTTACAATCTATGGTCCTTAACTCACTTTATACATACACACATTTGGATCAATTTACACAGGAGCCAAATAACCTACCAGCATTTTTTTGGTGTGTGGGAAAAAAACTGAGTACCTGGGAGAAACCGACAAAGACACAGGGAGAACATGCAAATTCCAGGCAAGTAGTGTAGGAATAGGAATATTTTCATTGTCATTTCAAAAACACGTTATACATGAAAGGAATAAAAATAAGGTACCCAGGTCCCAGTGACAATTAATGTAAACATAGGTATAACGTTAAAATTATGAAAAAATTATTAAGAAAAAAAAAAATAAATATGCAAATTTTTGCTGAAAAAAATGTGCATTTCTTGTTTTTTCTGATGAGCCTGCAGAGCATTGCACCGTGATCAGTAGAGCATGTAGAGCATGTTACACATTATACTCTAAATATGGGTGTAAAAGTGAACCTATATAATAATAATAATAATAAATTAACGCCAATTTGTTCAAGTTTGAGTTGAGCACCAAGTAGATGTAAAAGCAGAAGGGTCCTTAACAATCTTTACTACCCGCTGCAGTACCTGGCATACTATCATATATGGGAAGTTTATCTGACATATGTGGGAAGTTTGAATGGTTTAAAAATGCTCATATCATTCATGGGGCAATAAGAGTGATTGTTAGGAGGGGGATATATTCTTCCCCCGAGTGGCCCTCAAATGACACAATTTTTCAGCTTTCTTGAAGTTACAGCTATCTACAGTATTTGCATATAATATGCATGTGTATAGACACCAAATACTAGTTAAGGAGTAGGGTTAAAGAACCCAGGTACTGTACTATGTTCTCGAAACATATAAGTGATTATTTGTCAACTTTGTGTATGTGCACTTGCCATGACGGTAGCATGTTTTTTTTGTATGTTCACCTTTAGTATTATCAGTATGAACATTGTGTAATTAACGCTCAGAGAAGATACATGTATTGTTTGAATAGGGAATTGTTTTGGATTGCATGTAAATTATTGCAACAGGGAATCACAAATGAGGCACAACGACGCTTGCTGTTTTATCTAAGCAGATCAACTTAAAGTGACACTAACCTCTGGTGTAAAAAAATCTATGTATGCTTAACTCAAACATAATATGCTTTACTCAAAAAACTGCCTACCTTCTTGCTCAGCCTACTCCAAATCTCCAATTTCCTTTATGCTGCTGTAATCCAACTTCCTGTTAGAAGGTGGCTTTGTTCATCCTCCATGGTCCCACTGTGTGTGGAGTGTAACTCTTTTACTTGCTTCCTAGATGGACTATACACCTTGAACCATAGGATGTGTAGTGTGTATAGAGCAGTGCACATAATAGCATCTAACAAACACTGCTTGTTCCAAATAAATGGAAGTGAGAGGGGAAGAGAGAGAATCAGAAGCTCAAGAAAGACATTACAAGGAGGCCAGAAAAACACAGTAGGAAACAGTTTCATAAAAAATGATTACTGGGTCTTTAAGTCATGGACCTGCATTGGAAAAAATAGGAAAAAAGGCTATTGTTTAAATTACCCATAAAGATTAAACAATTCTCCAATTCACTCAACTTTGGCTGGATGGGAAGACAATTGGACCGATTTACTAAAGGAGTTCACTTTGAATACCCAGTCATGTTTAGATGTTTTTCACATGATTGGATAACTGAAGTGAATTTTCACACAATACCCATTCTTTTGTAAAACAGCTAAAATATGTATGTCTAATGGCACTTTTAGGTCTTAGAAAACAAACCTGGTCAGTTTTCTAAGGAGTAAAAAGTCAAAAATCCAGGCTGGGTTTTGCTGATTTCAGAAACATGGTCTTGTAAACTCATATTGTGTGAGCATGCACACCAACACATCAATTTTTCAAAAATATATCAACAACAGGAACATACCTTTAACTTTAATCAGTTAAGACAAGCTATTAAAAAATTAATTTTCAAATGCTGGAGGGAGACAACAAGGGTGTCAAGGAGTGTTCTGAAGAAAAGGTCCACATTTAAAGCATACATCAACCCCCTTTTAATCTAATCTTTTTTTTTTAACTGAGCTACTGCATATAATAATCATACACTAGGATAAAAAATATTATAGTAAAGCATGCATAATAGTGCTGAAAATAAACATACAATAGCAAGCATATGTTCAGATGCATATTGATATATTGCGCAGAGTTTACCTAGTGTCATAATCTCATAATTTCCAGCCTCCTTTAAAATGCATTGAAATCAGGATTAAAGAAAAATAAATGGCTGAGATTATGATTATTTGCAGACATGTAAAGTTCTAGTTGCATGAATAGAAAATACATTTTTTGTGAAAGTGAACAGATAATTTCTGCTAAAAAGAAAGCATATCCAGCCAGAACCCTCCCATTGGAGAAGAGAAAATTTAATGAGCTTTTAATGGAATGCAATGCTTGGAGTAGTAAATTATTTGTTAGTTCGCGATGCAATCAGCATGCTGATTAAGGCTGCTTGGTGTTTTTTTTTTTAACTAAACATTAACTGAATGAAGACAGTAAGTCCTTGTACTTCCTGCTTGGGGGGCTTTTGTGAA
The DNA here is from genome assembly GCA_018402905.1 of Glandirana rugosa. Classification (NCBI taxonomy): domain Eukaryota; kingdom Metazoa; phylum Chordata; class Amphibia; order Anura; family Ranidae; genus Glandirana; species Glandirana rugosa. The sequence continues at coordinate 914,700 of BLSH010509625.1, forward strand.
ACAAATGGACTTCAGAATACAGATTGTCAATAAAGGTGAGTCCTGTCATTAAGATACTTGTAATAAATATTTAAAATCATATTCATATTAGTGTAGTGCATGGTTAAACTACATATAAAGAAACCATCTTCCTTGAAAGGCCCCAGAATAAATGCATGACATTTTGTTTCTCTCCTCTTAGTTCTTTCATTGAGAATTACAGCAGTCGCTTACCTATAGAATACAATTTGACTTCATTACATCAGTGTTTGTCTGAGATACTGCATCTTATGTTTAGCACCCATTAACACACTCACAGCCTGACTGTAGAAAAGTAGGAAGCTTTTAAAAATTTCTAGAAGTGATTTATATACTGATAAGGGTTCGGGTAAAATAAATGGTAAGTTAGTCAGATGGAATACAGAACGCGCTTTATCCGTAGTAAAGCATATATCAAATCCATTTTAAAACACTCTACAAAAAAAAAAAAAAAAAGTTACATTAACATTATAAAAGGCATCCACATCTGCAGGCAGGTTTATTGTTCATCTGCGTCTGTTGACTGTAAATACGCTCTTTACAAAGTTATTTTTGTTGAATGTTGAATACTGTTGCCTCTGGTTTAATAGAGGGTTATTGTTGCTTTAAGATTTATATTTTGTAAGCGGTATTTAAACATGCATATCTTTGTCATTATTGTGGAAATCATTACTGGTGATCCCAGGGTAGAATTTTGCTCAGTATTTAGTAAGGACAGTAAATAGGCACCTTTTAAAACCTAATGAATGACTTGCTTTCTTTGTACTAGACGCTCCTGTTTATGACCCAAGAGGTTAAAAGGCGATGACTGGCATTTGACTTCTGACCCCCTATAAATGTTGTGTTATCGGTTCCTGCTTGTTAACTTGTATTCACTGCATGTCCCTGATGGCTTTCAGATAAAGGATTTTACAATATTTCCTAATAGTGCTACTGAATCTTCTCCTTTGTTTTAGGAGGTGCAGTGTCGACCCACATGTTAACCTGACAATTTTACTTTTCTTATAGCTCTCTGCACATAAATCTCTCTGTACTTGACTTACCCTTCATCACAGCATAAAAAATATGCATTTTTTACAGCTTGGTATATGTACATTTTAAAATATTTCAAATGTTTCTTAAACCATAAGTCATTACAGAAATGAAATATAAGAAACTAGACTTGAATAATAGTTATGACCAAAAAAATATGGTTTTGTTAGGTTGCTTAATCCAGCATTTAAATACAGCCTATATTAAAAAGGAGAAAAAAAAAAGAAAAGGAAAATAAAACAAACTGGCATGATTTTATTGTTGGAAAATACTTGCAGATATTGTTCCACAACTTGCAGATATTGTTCCACTATAAGCTATATTTATTCTGTTAATTTGCAACAATAGAAATACATAGAGGGCATCTGCACAATAGAGATATACTGTACATGTTTATGTAATAAGCAACAACATTAAATACATTGTCCTTGTAACAGAAATGCATACATTTTCATACTAAACATTTTCCGATCATATTTTCTTAGATTATTGTTAATTGATAGATTTTCATTTAACAGAAACTATGAATTTAAAGGATAAAATTTCTCAATGCTTTAATGGAAAAAGTATAAAAATGTCCATATTGTGGTGCAATCAACTTGCACAAATGTTGTCTGCTATAAATATTTATTGTGTAAATTCCCTACAAATAAAAAAGATGTATGGTAAGCGATCGCAGCGTTAGAAAACGTATAATGTACATTAATCCTGAAAGTAAAATATTTCTATTTACATTTTCTGTATATAAGTGTAAATTATTAAATCAGGGACAGAATTAAATGAAAATATTGTTATATTTTGCCACACAAAAGTGTTAAAAGACTTAAAAAGTAGTTTTAAAAAAGGCACATTTTTATTAACTTTAAATACATGTTAATGAAATATATTTGCATCCTTCCATGCTTGTGTCAATTTATACATTGTTGCTTTGTGTCCTGTGTAAAATACAAATGGGTTTTATTTCATTTAAATGTTTCATGCTAGCATTGAGTTATTGTATTAATTAAGAGTAAACCAGACAAAGCAAACAAAAAATTGAGGCAAAGAAGTTGATCTGTTTTTATAATTGCTTGATTTTCATTATTTGCTTTCCAAGAGTACTACAGTGCAGTAGTTATCACAAACATTATTTTATTGCTTTGCTGCCTACTTTATTAGTGCAAACCCAACCTGGATATTTCTGTATACTTATGCACTGTCTTTCTCAAATGTTAAAACTTTAGAAAAGTATTTGCTTTCACAATTGCAAATTTATATACATGAACATATATTTTTTTATCTATATGTTTAGTGTCCACACTTTGCCCCACAAGGAAATGGCAGCACATATTTTTCAACTTTTAACTTTTAGTTACTCAAACATTTATCTTAGTTTTATATATAGTTTTAGAATATTTGTATATTTATTTTTGAGACAGGTTGCATTTTTTTTTCTAGCTTCACCAAAATTGCACATACATAATTGTTATTTCTCTCTGATGTCAGCGTTGGAATTAATTAGTGCGCTTCTTCCTTTCATCTTTTCTTTTACTAGCCCATAATGAAAACTGCACTTTCTAATAGAGCAATCTATTTCTAGAGGAGTCATTAACTCTTTCCTAGCTGCATTCCCCATTCTGTATTCACAAAATTTAGACTCAAATGTGTTAGCTATGATCTTACTGTAAATATTGCTGATTTATATTTTTCATTTTGATTTGTTTGCATATTAAATAAAATATATGTTTACTGCAAAATATTTTAGGCATTTTCTTCATTGCACTTTATTGACCACAAGTACTTGGATAAAACTCAGCAGTACAAAAGATCAAAACTTATAGATACTTTTCAGTATGCAAATGCTGTAAATCACAAGCATGGGAAAAAATGCAGTCTAGACCTAGTTGGGTTTCTGTCTAGATGGTGACTGACATTTTATGACCTCTCTTCCTAACAGGAGGGGCATACTGTTCTCTCCAAAACGAGAGCATCTCTGCCCACCCCCAACCCCCAAAAAGAAAAATTAAGATCACTTGATATTATTTTAAATATCAAAACTTGGATTTTGAGATAGTTTTCCTGGTGGGCATTTCCATTTAAACTGCTTTTGAAGCTAGGGAATTAATCAGCAGACTATCAATGATGATAAAATAACATACAATAAACGATCAGACTGTCCTGGTATTTGGCTAGGAAAAGTGACAACTTATTGGAAGTTCTCAAGGAATCATTTATATTTTACACTCCACTTGGCAGCTGATTTGAGATTGTCTGTTAGCATAACAAAGGCTCTGAGCATGTGAACTTCAGAAACCTTTCGACCTCTTTGCTGCTAGTATGAATAGCTCCCAGTCTTGCCTATACAGATTTCCCAAAGCTCCCCTGTTCGTGGCTAAATTGTTAATCAGGGTAATTTAATATAGTTTTCAATATGCCTCATCTCTTATTGGGAAAGGTATTCAAAGCTTCACTCCCTCCCCTCCTTAAAAAAGCCCCCCTTTCCCTATTCAAATTGTAAGAGGGGCAGCTGCAGACAAGCCCCCATGAACTGTATATGAAGACAGGGCCAGAGAGGAAATTCTCACAAATACCACTTTCTTTCTTGTATTTCAGTGTAAACTCTGAATCCCAGACTATTTACGGGAATACAAAAAAAACAAAAAAAACAAAGAAAAACAAAAACTACATGTCAATGTCAAAAACAAATATAACAGTCCAGGCTTCCTCAGGAGCTACAATCAGTATCTCCTCCTTTCCTTTACACCACATGCACACTCCTTCTAGACATAAGGACATCTTATTGTAATTTATCACACACAAAAACAAGTTTGTATCAATTCAAATGCACATTAGCTGAAAAAAGGACCTTTTGCAAATATTTAAATTTTAATCAGGTTAATAACAAAAAAAGCCCTCATAGTGAGACATTCACTATGTTGAAAACATCTAGAAGGTTCTGATTTGAAGAAGAACCAGATAATTCCAAAGATTGCCAAAAACATACCTTAAACTTTTTTTTATTTTTCTAAGATGTAAAGACGTCTGCAGGCAGCTGTCCTCTAAGATGTAAATCTTTAGGAAATTGATTTTTAGGATGAATCAGGTTTACACTTAAGACAATCAATTTAGAGGAGGCATTTTAGAAAACAACATTTTCTAAATTACTATTTGAACTGTGCAAATGTGGTAATCCCAACTGGGTTCAGGATCTGAAAGGAAGCTAACCCGCATTCCCCATGTTTGCTCACTCTTAGATGTTTAGGCCAAAGCACAGTTTAAGAGCCTATTTTTACTACCTTTCTTCTTTCTTTACTTAATAATTTCACACTTTGTTCCCTCAGATTCATTTAGTATCCAAATCTATTTCCACTGGGCTGCACAAAACGACACACATTTTAAATTTACTTTCTTTGATATCTTACCATGTATAATAAATCTTGAGATTTGCCTAAGAAGGGAAAAGATCTTAAAAGCTAAGGCTCCATATTGACATATCTTTTTTTATGTTGGCCTAACTTGAAATACTTTTTATTCCTGCAGGAGTAACAAAACAGCTACAAAAATATCCCTCAGAGAAATATGTTACTTGGATTTTATTCCTACATGGTTATAATCAACAGCTTTGATGCTAGAGGAACCAGAAACACAAACACCTTCTCTGATAGTTACCACATACATTAAAATTGCCATTAGCATATATATTTCAATTCAGCATATTCAATTTTATAGCACAAAGCAAGTAAAATGTTTATGATTCAAAAATCAGGCCTACTAGTTCATTGTAAAGAAACTTCTTTATTTATATTTGTTTATGATCTCTTAGTTATTATAGATATAGAGAAAACATTATATTGCATAAAAATAGGTTGTATTTTCTCTAAATTGCAAGCTTTTGTGAACAAGACCAGCCCATTGTTCAATACGTATATATACCCCTGCTTGTGTTATGATTGTGTTACAAAATAGGCCACTTCTATAACAGCTGCATGTTCTAGGATCATTTTCGTTTTACATGCTAATCAATTATGACTTTCTAGTATTAGATTAAAAATCAAATAAGCAATGAATAGAGTTGAGCAGACACCTGGATGTTCGGGTTTGGCGGGTTCGGCCAAACTTCACAAAAAAGTTTGAGTTTGACCCGAACTTGACCCTGAACCCCCGAACCCCATTGAAGTCAATGGTGACCCGAACTTTTGGGCACTAAAATGGCTCTAAAAAAGTCCTGGAAAGGGCTAGAGGGCTGCAAAAGGAAGCAAAATGGGGGTAAGAGTAGGACAAGTGCCCTGCAAACAAATGTGGATAGGGAAATAACTTAAAATCACATAAAAAAATAAAAAATGGAGGAGGAGGTGGAGCCTAGAGGTTGAGGAGGCGGTGACCGTGGCGGTGTAGGTGGAAGTGGCGGTGGAGGAGGAGATACTATTTAGCACAAATTTATATTATTTTTTAAACCAACAATGTAGATGCAATTTTTAATTTTGTGCAAGAAATGCACAGCAAGGTGCAAATGTACTATGCAGCACTATTTTTTTTTTTTAAACCAGCAATGTCAAAGCACTTTTTAATTTTGTTCAAGGAATGCACAGCAAGGTGTGAATGTACTATGTAGCACTATTTATTATTCTTTTTTTTTAAACCAGCAATGTAGATGCACTTTTTATTTTTGTGCAAGAAATGCACCGCTGACCGCAAATGTAGTATTTAGAATATATATATTTTTTTAAACCAGCAATGTAGACGCACTTTTTAATTTTGTGCAAGAAATGCACAGCAGGGTGCAAATTTACTATGTGGCACTATTTATTATTCTTTTTTTTAAACCAGCAATGTAGGCGCACTTTTTATTTTTGTGCAAGAAATGTACCGCTGGCCGCAAATGTAGTATTTAGATTTTTTTTTAAACCAGCAATGTAGACGCACTTTTTAATTTTGTGCAAGAAATGCACAGCAAGGTGTAAATTTACTATGTGGCACTATTTATTATTCTTTTTTTTTAAACCAGCAATGTAGGCGCACTTTTTATTTTTGTGCAAGAAATGCACCGCTGGCCACAAATGTAGTATTTAGATTTTTTTTTAAACCAGCAATGTAGACGCACTTTTTATTTTTGTGCAAGAAATGCACCACTGGCCGCAAATGTAGTATTTAGAATACATTTTTTTTTAAACCAGCAATGTAGACGCACTTTTTAATTTTGTGCAAGAAATGCCCTGCTGGCCGCAAATGTAATATTTTGCACAAAAAAACATTTTTTTATTTGTCTAACTGCAATGTAAAAGCAGTATTTAAATATGCCAAAATGTTGCCAACTGAACTAACAGAACACAATTAAAGTAGTGACCCTGACACACAAGCAGTTGCAAGTGCACTGAACTTGCAAAAATGTCTGCAACCGCCCACCTAACAAACAGAAAAATTGCTTAGGTTTTATATGAGGCACTTTGCTTAGCAAACAAAATGTACTCTAGCAAACAAAAATCTCCTCTAGCACCCACCCACCAATAAATCGCTGTTTTTTAATTGATTTTCTAAAGCTAATCTGTCCCTCACAGCAGCAGCAGCATCCTCTCCCTACACTAGTATGAGATGATTTTCTAAAGCTAATCTGTCCCTCCCACTAGTATGAGATGATGTGACATGCAGCACTAAGTGACTCCAGCTTATATAAGGCTGGGTCACATGATGCACTAGCCAATCACAGCCATGCCATTAGTAGGCATGGCTGTGATAGCTTCTAAGGGCAAACAAGTGAAACACTTGTTGATTGGCTGCCCTACAGCTATTCAACAGGCACGAAAAAATACCCGAACCCGAACTTTTTCTCAAATGTCTGGGTTCGGGACACGGACACCCTAAAGTCCGGTACTAACACCGAACTTTACAGTTTGGGATCCCTCAACTCTAGCAATGAAGAATCATAATTACGTTTACCTCTTTCTTACAAAGAAAAATGGAAAATCAAGACTTTTATATCAATGTTGAAAGATTCTCCAGAATATTTCCATTTACTGTATATGTACATGATTTATTATACACATTTTGCTCACTTATCCAAATAGCATTATATTTCCGCTTTCTCTTTCCAAATGCCCTTCAAGGTTTCTCTGTCCCTCCCTTCCTTCCTTCTTTCCTTCTTTCCTTCCTTCCTTTCTTCCCCTTCTTTTTGCTACCTCTTATTCTCCTCCTTCCATGTTCTATTTCTCTTCCTTTTCTCCTTTCTCCCCTTGTGTCATTCTTCCCCTTTTTTTGCACTCTTGGTGCTTTTTTCTCTCTCTCTATCTCTGTCTTTTTTTCATTTTCTCTATCTCTCTTGCTTTTCACTTATCTTTCTCTTTATTGTATCTGCTTCTCACGGGCTCTGTGCCTCCCTGTCTTTTACACGCTCGCACCTTTTTTAAAAAGTGATAGTTTTGTCATTGCCTATTGTGCAATAAATGGATTTTGATGTACAATTAACAGTGGCTATGAAGATTTAATAGCAAAATTAGACCTAGAATATTTAAATGTTGTTATATATATTTGGAATGTCATTGGATAAGGAATATGAACACAGGCACCAGAGCAATTATATTATGATCCCTTTGGGACTGCCAGTACCAAATTTAGGCAGACTGCTAGAGCGCTGTCTAGACACTCTCTTTTGTGTATCAGCTGTGTCTCTCTTATTTTATTGTCCTGCCTGAATGTGTGCCTTCCAACTGCATATGGATCCCAAGCATTACAATCCCATGAACCATATTTTACAACAAATAAACTTTGTTGTCAAGGTGGTAATTAAAATCTGTCTATTTGCACATAAAATATTACAATATTGTCTTTGAACAATCCAACAAAGAGTCGTTGAGTTTTTGCTAGTTAATTACTACGTAGGTGGACATATTCTTTACCCGCTAAAAGAATTAGTAAAATAAATGTGCACTCTGTTGTTTTGTTACTCAACAACCAGGTTAATGCTTTATAATCTAAAGACATACACTTAAAATCGGGAGGACATGCTAAATGGTTTTGTACATAGATTGTATCTTTGTTATGACCACAACTTAAATAAAAAAATAAATAGAAAATATTTTTTATAACTATATACTATAGTGATGTTTTGTCATCTGCTTTCAGGGCAGTAGATGGAGCTTTAGTCTCCCTTTTATGTGTTAAAGGTTTTTAGTTTGCTTCTTTGATGATATACACAGCATAATGACTCATAAGAAGTGGTTCAAATAAAGATTACTTCCAAAGTCAGACTGATGTAGACTGCAATGATCTGCATGAAACAAATCTTATACAAACATAGTGAACTAACCCTGTACACACGATTAGAAAATTGTATGAAAAATACCTCTTTCGGAGCGATTGTACGATAATATGATCATTAGTACACAGCTTTTGAGAGCCAATCATGACAGTTCATCCAATATTATTTGATTGGACATGCACAAAATTTGTTTTCATGCGATGCCAGATCATACAATTTTTGTTCAATCAATACAGTTGTCGTTCAGAAATGCAATACCAATACACTACAGCACATTACATCACTTCTGAATTTTTATTCTGTTATACGAGGATTTTTGTAACTTTTGTAAACTCTTCATTTTTGATATGAGACTAGCATGCAAAAAAAAAAAAAAAATGGACAATCATTTGTCCGATAATCTCATTGTGTGTACCAGGCATTAGTGGTATCAGTGGCATCTTACAGCTTTGGTGTCCTCGACTTTTCAATAAAGGATACCAATTGTTTTCTGTCTCAGTATGACTTGAGAGAATGTGTGTTTGTATGATTGTTTGAGGGATAAATATATTGAATGGTGGGGCTAAAAGATAAACTATAGCAACTTTTGGTTATTTTAAGTTTATTTATTTTATCAGAAATCCTTCAATTTTGAACTTTATTGTAACTGTACAGTTTTCCTTTACATTGTAAAGTGCTGCACAAAATAATAATAGCATGAATAGAATAATAATAACATGCAAGCACAGCAGTAAGTAGGCTTGATGAAGGTTGGCTGAAGTGGTTGGCTAAATAGGACATGTTTCAAATGTACTGAAAATAATAAAGATAAAACAAAATCATTTTTAGTCTAATAAATATATTACATACAATTAAGCATATATAAACATAATAAAGGAAATGTATTTTAAATTGCTTCACATTTCCTTTAGGGGAATTGATAAAGTTTGGCAATACATTTGTTCTATATGCACTGTGCTTGCTTCTTAAAATTTACAATACGTTTATTTACTTAATACAAACTTTACAGTCCAGTGTAATTTAAATGTAATTATAACATGCAATATACATATGAAATTAAAACTTTTTGTTTTTGCTTTGGATAGAGTAGGGAAGGAAAAAACCCTGTTGTGTTTTTATTTTATTTTTAATGTCAACGTCCCATTGGGAGCTTTCCCTTGGCTTCATGTCTCATATATACAGAAGGAAAAGAGAAAAAAATTCTCCCAAGTGAAGGAAATCTTTTCTTTGACAGTCCTCACTGGAATAAATATCCCCATTTGAAGATTCCCTTTAAGTCCTGGTGACAACTCAGAATTTTGGATTTCCCTCACTTTCATGCCTGGTGACAATGATCACTGTCTGAAATATAAAAAAACAAAAACAAAAAAAAAAACTTAAAGGGTAAGTCCACTTTCATGGGAAAAAAATAGCACATAAAAAAAATAATATAGCTTATACAATTGCTACACAAGTCATATTGTAATTTAATGTTATTAAAAATAACCCTTTCTTTTCAATCTGCAGCTGCTGTAATTTTCTGTAAAATGCAATACAATTTGGCAACCTGGATGTGTAAAGAACACCCCCCAGAAATATAATTTACTGCTTGTGTGGTTGGCTCACTGATTTTCCAAAAAGTCTACACTAAGATACAAGTCAGATTTTTGGCATCCCCTTCAGCAAAAATGTCATTTTTGGTAAGATACTCCCAATAGGAAATCACGTCTAAAGAGATGCAGACCCAGCAGTTTTCCTCATTAGAGCCCTACAGCTGCAGCAGCTGGTTGATAATTATGAAACCACCCCCATTAGATTCACTCAGCCCAGGGGCAGAGAGGAGCAAACAGTGATTTCTTCAGAATAAAAAAGGTATGAATATGCAACAAAGTTTGTTAAAATCCCTGCAATGTACATAGATCACTTAGAAGGGAATGTTTTTTTTTCAACAAAAGTAGAGCTACGCTTTAATAGAAATTTTAACATTCCTTTCTTTATCAAAAAAAAATTGGTTTAAACAAAACACTTTAGAGATGATCTCCAGAAATTACCAGCATTTACCCCTAAATTCCCCTCTTCCCTTTTATAGCATGCCCAAGTATAACATAATTTCTATTATTTTGTCCCTGTAGTGAAAAGCTCATTTTTTTCTCTGTGTGACATAATCAACAATCTTGTAAGTTTCTTATAGGAACACATGATGGAAGGAGAATTTAGCAGGGTGCCTTAGATCAGTCCCTAATTATGTAGGCAAGCCCCCAGAACTACATCTACTGAGAAGCTTTTTCTAAACACAGTGGGGTTGATCTACTAAAACTGGAGATCTGGTTCATCTGTGTATAGTAGTCATTCAGCTTCTAACTTGGTTTCTATGCAGAACCGCACCAGATTTTGCAGTCTTCAGTTTTAGTAAGTGTAGGCAGGCTCTTGGGAGTCAAGATGATGGCATTGTTTTGCTGGGAAAGAAGTCAGTGTTGCTGATCTACTAAACAAATATTGCATTTTCACTTTACAAAGCAAATTTTTACTTTGCAGGGGAAATTTCATTAAACTTTTAGTAAATGTGATGAAATTCCCTTTCCATAACATATAAAAGGAAAATTAAAAAAACAAGAATCCAGATTCGGACTCAGATCTGGCACATGGTTGGATGCTGAAAGACAGCACAGCTTCATCTTATTTACTAAGCTAAGTGAAAATTCCCTTGCAAAGCGAAAACTCCCTTTGCAAAGTACCCCTTTAGTTGATCAGCCACAATGATTGCATGCAAAGAGGGACAGAGGGGTCGGGGATAGGCAGAGTTCCATAGTCCAGCGTAGGAGAACTCAGGCTGAGGTGACTACACTGCTGGGTATTTTGGTTCAAAAGAAACAGCATTGTCAATTCACTACAGGAATTCTGTAGCTCACTGAATTTCTGGCAGGATCAATAGGTATTTTTCTGAACTTGAAGTGTTTCCAAACAGATATGTGCATGTATTGCAGAGATGTACTAAATATGTTTATTTTTAATTTTGCCCAGATTTTAGAATTCAGGAACACTAAGGTGTGGTGGATCTTATGTCCTGTCACTGCTGGAGTACAATGCTGAAATTCCCTTCCTATATATTATCCACATAGCAACTGTTGCATACCAATGTTTTTCTTATAAATAAAGCCAACCATAGACAGTTTGAATCTCACCCAGCTTAGGAAGGACTGGCTGAGATTTGAACCACATATGGGCAGGCTGATCGATCAACTTGGATGCAAGATCTAATTTTACTAACCTTGGCAAACTAAAAAAAAAATTTTCAATACATTTTTTTTTTAACTTGTTATCGATGAATTAACACATGATTTAGCACTGTTAGCATAAAAAATATCTATTCTATTCATTGATGTGCACAGGCTATTGCATTAGGGTGTGCACCCCAGAGCACAAACATACATGCGTGTATATCAGCAGAGCAGTGGACAGTGTCAGTAGAGCAGAGATTGGTGTCAGAAGGGCAGTGGACGGTGTCAGTCGTTTTTATTTTTATTATTTTAAATGATATTTTACAATTTAATTTTTTAAATTATTTTTTACAATATTATTTTTTAATTATTATTTTAATTTTTTTTTCTTTGGTGAAAAGTTAAGGGTTTAAACAGAGCGAAAGGGACTGAGGGCAGAGCTTCCCCAGTCCCTTTCTCTTCAGCCCCAGCTGCACTGGACAGTGAACAAATGGGAAGTGATCTGTGCTGAGCGGCTTCCTGCTCATTCACAAACTGAAGCACACCTTGTGGAGCTCAGAGGAACTGCAGCCCCGAGAAACATCTCGTGTGAACACGGCCTTGTGCTGTGTGTGTACGTATTGTATGTCCTTCCGCTTTCTCTCCTCCCTGAGTGTGTATGTAGAGGCGGAACCCCTGCTGGAACAGCAGTTGGAGGAGGAAGCCGAATCTAGGAGGGAGACTGAGAGAAACTGCAGCAGACTCAACAGTGAGTGAGGGGGATCTAGTTCCTTTGCCATCAGAGACCTGTGGATGCATTATCCTTGAGGGATATATAGGAGTCATTTGCACGCTGCCTTAGAGGAGAGGTGACCAGCCAGTGGATTACTATATTGCCTGCTTGACCACCTATAACCTAGTGGTCCACTTTTTGGGGTAAGAGGCCCGGTGTGTTGGTGTTTAGTGGAGGATCTATCATTCACCTGTAGTCTATCTGGTTATACACCCTGGGTGTCCTCTAAGGACTTATGGACTCATGTGCTGTTTCTTACACAAGTGTCTGTGGACACTTATGAATTACTGTGTGCTTTTGTTGTTTTTTAGGGCTGCATTCCTCTTCTTTTTACATTAAACATAGTGTACTATGTTTCATTTAAGAATGAACGCAGGAGTGATTGGTACAGATCACTTACTGTGTTCATTCATTCATCCACCCTGAATCAGCAGCAGGCGGGAGAGGAGAGGAGAGGAGAGGAGGGAGGCTGGCTGCACTACAGGGGTGAGATAGGGGGCACCAGGAAACAGGGGGAATCGGCATCACACAGGATGATTAGGGTGTGCCTAGGCACTTCCAGCACACCCTGATTGCACACCTATGATTCTATTCATTTTTGAGCTGCCTAATTCTTCTGTTCTATAGGGGCAGCTCTATCTGTTGAGGAACATGATAACTAAAGCTCAGAACTGCCTCCTTTTTTGCACCGTTTTAAAGAGCAGATTTTTCTAAAGAAGATAGGATATATAACCGGAAAGAAACAAACATGGATCTGCCTGCTTTTTGCTGCGGACCCTTGCTAATAATACTTCCTCTTGATAAGAAGTTAAAAAAAATATATATATTTTAAAATTTGCTGCCCCTTTCACCCTTCCCAAGAAAAGGAACGTGATGTGTTAAAAGGTGAGGTTAACAATCAAAGGCTACAACCCAACGAATACGGAATTGTATATGAAATATGCATTTATTTATGCTACGTTTTCTGTCTGTTCCAACGCAGATATAACTCTGTTATTGTTTATGGCTGAACGTGTCTGTACACTGTCTTAATCGAACAATAAAATCTTTATGGATAAAAAAAAAAAAGGTGAGGTTAGCTGAACTGAGGTACAGTAAAGTGAGCGAATCTGTTTTACTGAAGTGTAAGTGAGTTGATGTGAACCTGTGTTCCCTTCAAACATTCAGTCATGTGAAAAAGACATTTTCTATTTTTCAGCTTCACCTACACATGACTGGATGTTTGATGTGAACTCTGGCTTACTTTAGCTTACTTTACACTTAAGTAAGTCAGGCCCAGGTTGCGTTCACTTCACCTCACTTTACATTTTACTAATAAGACTCTCAGATAGGGTATGTGGTGACCCTATGTGCACATACGGTATGTATTGTATAAACATTATTAGAGCTGAACTCCAGCCAAACAGCTAAATACACAGATTCAATACACTAGTCAGAAAAGGAGAAGTAGCAGACAAGTAAGCTTATCTCTCTATTACTTTGCTCTCTCTTCTTATCAGCATGTCTCTTGTTTGGACATGAGGATTGCAGCGTAACAGATTGCCACCTTGAGCTGCTTCTCCCAATCCTAGTATGAGCTCTGCTGTACAGGAGATTGCAAGAGGCTGATGCCAAGTCAGGAAATTACATGCTTACATTAAAAAGTACATAAAATGGTGTATTCACCACGTCAGCCCCGGAAGGATTTCACACTTTAGGACCAGAGCACTTTTTGCGATTCGGCACTGTGTCGCTTTAACTGACAATTGTGCGGTTGTGCAAGTTGTGCCCAAACAAAATTTGCGTCCTTCTTTTCCCACAAATAGAGCTTTCCTTTGGTGGTATTTGATCACCTCTGCGTCATGTCTGATCGCCGCTATAAACAAAAAAAGAGTGACAATTTTGCAAAACAAAACTATTTTTCTTACTTTTTGCTAAAATACAAATACAAAAAAAAAAAATAAAATAAAATGTTTTTCATTGGTTTTTATATTCTTCCTCATATTTTTGGTAAAAAAATCGCAATCAGCGTTTATTGATTGAAAAATGCACTGATTACTGTGTAAATGCCATTGGCAGTGAAGGGGTTAACCTGGAGGGGGCACTCTAGGGGTTAACTGTGTTCCCTCAGTGTGTTCTAACTGTATGGGGGCTGGGCTGGCAGGGGGGAGGGCAGTGATCACGGCTTCCATAGACAGGGACACATTGAGCGCGTGCGAGCGCCTCCGGGGGCGCGCGCTCACAATACTAGTTATCGCAGCCGCCGTCAGGTGACAGCGGTTTGCGATAACGAGCCACTTTGCCGCCGTCACGCTGTGGTGGGAGCTCGGCAAATGGTTAATGAATATATAGCAGAATCATTTGTAAATTTTATATCTAGCTTGAGTTTGTTTTGGAAAGTAGTAACACCCAACAATGAAAATTCAGTGTTCAATTGTCCAATGTAGGACACCATTTTTTTTTTCTTTACTTAAAGTTTGGGCTAAAAGTAAAAAAAGTAAAAGTAGAACTACAGGCAAAACTTTTCTCTTTCATTTTTGATAGACTACAATAGGATTATAACCCCAATCAGATTTTGTTTCGCCATCTGTGTCCCATTGCGGAGATATCCCTTCACTTCCTGTCCCATAGCTGAACAGGAAGTGAGAGGAAATCCCTGCAAAATAAGGGAATTCCTTGGGGACCCTCAGGTCACCAGAATCAGTGTCCCCATTGGAGGATTTCCCCTGTATTAGTTTTCCTGGGACAACCCAAAATTTGTGATTTGCTTGTACTTTCACTTTCAATGATAATGGAAAACAGGACAAATATAGAGGGCTGATCTCCTTAACGAGGCCACAAACAGCAATAAAAACTGACAGGTGTTCTAATCCATACACACTCTGTCCAAAACTAAACAAAGAAATGTTGCCTTTAGTTATACTTTGAAGTGTTTGTTACCCTAATAAAAAAAAATAGATCCTGTTCCCTTAAAGCATGTTATACAGCGCAGTGCTTGTGCTGTGTAATTTGGCCCTTTCTATCACCTGAAATACCTGGCTGATCCTGCTGGGCTATAACCTCCCCCCTGTAAACTGACCACGGTTTATTATGGCTGCTGAGCCCTAACACCGTGGTCAGTTTACATGCCTCAGTCATCTGCTGTGTCTCCTCTCTGCTCTCCTCTGTCCTCCCATGCCTGCCTGTTAGCTCCAGAATAGAGTTGAGCGAACCCGAACTGTAAAGTTCGGGTCCGTACCGAACTTTGGGGTGTCCGTGACCCGGACCCAAACCCGGACATTTGAAAAAAAGTTTGGGTTCTGGGTTCGGGTATTTGATCCCGCCTGTTGAATAGCTGCAGGGCAGCCAATCAACAAGCATTTCACTGGTTTGCCCTTAGAAGCCATTACAGCCATGCCTACTAATGGCATGACTGTGATTGGCCAGTGCATCATGTGACCCAGCCTCTGTATAAGCTGGAGTCACTTAGTGCTGCATGTCACATGCTCTCTGGCTAGTGTAGGGAGAGAATGCTGCCGGCGCTGTGAGGGACAGATTGCAGATCTCATCCTGCATTACAGAATGATCTGATTGTGGACTAGGTAGAGATTACTACTACTACTACTGCTTTGAGGGACAGATTGCAGATCTCATCCTGCATTACAGAACAATCTGATTGTGGACTAGGTAGAGATTACTACTACTACTGCTTTTAGGGACAGATTGCAGATCTAATAACATCTCATCCTGCATTACAGAACAATCTGACTGGACTAGGTAGAGTCTACTGCTTAGAGGGACAGATTATTGTTCTAAAATCATTTCCTAGTTCTATAGGGTCAGGTTCCTGCTGTTGCTGTAAGGGACAGATTATTGTTCTAAAATCATCGCCTACTCCTTTAGGATCAGGTTCCTGCTGATGCTGTAAGGGACAGATTATTGTTCTATAATCATCTCCTATTTCTTTACTTCCTTTTGCAGCCCTATAGCACTTGCCAGGACTTTTTTACAGCCATTTTTGTGCCAAAAAATTTGGGTCCCCATTGACTTCAATGGGGTTTGGGGTCCGGGGTCAAGTTCGGGTCAAGTTCGATACCGAACCCTAACTTTTTCACAAAGTTCGGCCGGACCCGCCGAACCCGAGCATCCAGGTGTTTGCTCAACTCTACTCCAGACACTGCCCACCCCCCTTCCTGTTGCTATAAAAAACGATATCACCTGTATACCATCCCATCTGCTATATAATGCTATGTGTCCCAGTGCCTGTGCTGTATAAAAAAAATGTCAATTACTACCTTATCTTAGAGCATCTGCCGGTGCTCACGTGACTCCTTGGCTCTCTGCTCCTCTTCCCCTATCCTCCCAGCTGATGTCAGCGGGGGATTCTTGGCCCTGCCCGCTATAGTTGTCAGCCGGGGAGAGGAAGGAGCCGAGGATTCACGTGAGTGCTGGGAGATGCTCTAAGATAAGGTAGAGATCATCATTATTTTCATGCAGCACAGGCACTGGGACACATAGGATTATATAACAGATGGGATGGTATACAAATGATATAGTGGCTTAACAACCACAACCATCTAATCCCTCCTCCATTCTAAGCCCTATACTAACTAGCTTGTAGAAGATAGATACATATACTTACCTATTCAAAAGACGCTCTAGTCAGTCCAGTCATTTGATCTCCCCAGCGGTTGGCTCTAGGCTCGGTTCACACTGTCGCAACTTGGGATCCAACATGTGAGACCCCAAGTCACGGGACATATGAAATTCCATGTTAGTCAATTATGGCTGTCTTAATTAACATTACTGAAGTCACTTCTAAGTCGCTTCAAAGTCGCATAAAGTAGTACTCAAGTCCCCAGCAAATCGCCAGGAAGTCACCTGGCAAAGTCGCACCTTAAAGCAGAGTTCCACCCAGAATTTTTTTTTTTTTGGCATCCACTCTTTTAATACTAAATAGAGGTAACCTTTTTTCCTTACTTTCAAACCACCTAGTAATTACATGTATTTTTTACTCACAATTTAGTTTCTCTCACTGCTGGACTTTTCCATTTTAGGTGAGGGCACCTGAAGCCCATCCGTAGTGTACTGGCATCTCTTCCTGAAAGAAGTGCATGGTTGGTAACCATAATGCACTCCTTGATCTCGGTCCGCCTTAAATCGCGTCATTTCCTGTCTGGAAATAGCACGATCTTACAGTACAGAGAAGCCCACTGCCTCCTGGGAAATGATGAGTCACATCTCCCAGGAGGCCAGGCAAAGCAGGAAGTGAGGAGAAGAGCCAAGGACCAAAAAGGGGTAGAATACAGGGATCACCTAGCAACAAGCTACTTAGGGTGAGTATAAAAAATATTTTCCTTCAAAGGTTAGTCTATATAACTACTTGAATGATGTAAAAAAACATCTGGGTGGAACTCCGCTTTAAGTCCCATGACTTTCAGGTCATGGCAGTGTGAGCTGAGCCTCGGGGGAGAGGAGAGAGCAGTGACAATAGCTGCAAGGCCTAGGCGATGATGTCACCCATAGACTTACTATGGGGCCTCTGTTATCCACTGTCCCTCCTCTCCCCTGTAACTGACACTGAGATCTGATCATGTGACTGGACCAGAGTGCCCTGAGAATAGGTAAGTATATACATCTTTCCTGTACAGCAGGGGTCCCCAAATTATGGCCCTCCAGTTGGCATGGCCATAATTTGGAGATCCCTGCTCTACAGGGTAGTTAGAATAGGAGTTA
Source organism: Glandirana rugosa (assembly GCA_018402905.1). Lineage (NCBI taxonomy): Eukaryota > Metazoa > Chordata > Amphibia > Anura > Ranidae > Glandirana > Glandirana rugosa. Next base: position 932,644 of record BLSH010509625.1, read on the forward strand.
GAATGGAGTGGGAGCAGATTTTAGATTAGAAAGGAATTGTCCGGACTTCCACTTTACCACTGGTCATTCTAGGTCCCTTGTTATTCTAATACCTCTATTATTTATATATTGCCATAACTCCTCCCTTTGATTTCTACCATGTTACCTGGTGATGAGACACTTGTTATGACTCCCATATTTTCTATGAGTTAGAATACAGTCCCAGTGTCAGCCAACTATGTGGGATTTGCATTGGTTGTAGGTTTCACTCTGAGAATGGTAATATTGAGCAAAAGTGTGGTCTTCCATGGTGTATATTTAGTGTGACCAACACCAGATTTGGTGGGATCACCCTTTCAGTTACTTATAAACACAAATGAAATGGGAAACATTATATTCATGACAGCTATATTGACACTAAACTCTCACAACATGTCAGTTATGTCTACTGATCCTTTGAATGAAAGTAACTAAATGTTTCATTGTGATTCACCAAGTATAAAAATCTAACATAGTTCCAAAACTTTAACAATGAGACTGTAAAGCAGTAATTAAACTAGCTGTAACATTTGGATCTGAAACATGGTGTTTAATAAAAGTGGATAAGACAATACTGACAAATGTGGGAATGGGATGTGTTGTGCAAAATCTATGGAATGGTGAGTTAGAAGGGAATATAGAGAATAAAAAGAAATAAAAAAAGCACACTTATATGCAAAAACCAAACATTTTGCATATGCAAAAGATATGTTAATCAAGATGGGGAGAGCATATATAAAGACTGAAAGAAGAAAAATGTTAAGAATTTCTATAAAGAAAACCAGAAGGCTAAGTAGGTAGCTCAAGGAAGAGATATATAGATGATATCAACAAAGATTTAAAGTAACCCCGCTGCCACACCAGAGAGATAGTGGGAGCTCAGGGAGTTGTAATAGTTACTGAGAAACTGATGTAAGAAGGATGGTTTTGGGTTCCTGGAGAATTGGATTGATTTTTTAGTTGCTTACAGGCTCTAATGTAAGGATGGACTACATCTAAAAGGGGATGGTGCAGCTCTTTTGGGGGTGACAATGTTTAGAAGGTTGGATCAATTTTTCAAAAAGGAGATCAAGGGTCTATGGGGGGTGGAGCATTGGGGGTTGCAGGGCTTAAAATAGATAGTAGAGAAATCGCATCACCTATGTCCCATTGTAAAAAGAGTAGTAGAATCAAGTTATAGCTCAAAAATGAGTAACAATAGAATGTTAAAGGCTAATACACAATTAAAATGTATGTTTACATGTGCAAGAAGCGTGGAAAACAAAATAGATTAACTAGAATATCTGCTATTCGAGGAGCACGTTAGGGGGATTTCAGGGGAATATTGGGAACCTGGTTGGACAGCTCACACAACTGGGTTGCTAATATCAAGCGTTACGCTCAATTTTGGAAGGACAGAATTGTCAGCATAGGTGGAGGGTAGAGTTGAGCGAACCCGGACTGTAAAGTTCGGGTCCGTACCGGACTTTGGGGTGTCCGTGCCCCGAACCCGGACATTTGAAAAAAAGTCCGGGTTCGGTATTCGGGTATTTTTCGTGCCTTTTCAATAGCTGCAGGGCAGCCAATCAACAAGCATTTCACTTGTTTGAGCTTACAAGCCGTCACAGCCATGCCTACTAATGGCATGGCTTTGATTGGCCAGTGCATCATGTGACCCAGACTATTTTTGGTGCCTGTTGAATAGCTGCAGGGCAGCCAATCAACAAGCGTTTCACTCGTTTGCCCTTAGAAGCCATCACAGCCATGCCTACTAATGGCATGGTTGTGATTGGCTAGTGCATCATGTGACCCAGCCTCTATATGAGCTGGAGTCACATAGTGCCGCGTGTCACATCGTCTCAGGCTAGTGTAGGGAGAGCATGCTACCGCCGCTGTGAGGGATAGATTACCAATCTAATATGATCTCATCCTGCATTACAGACAGGTTCTTTGAGGCGAAAGATTAGCGTTCTAAAACCATCTGATACTGGACTAGGTACAGTTTGCTAGTGCTGTGAGGGATAGATTACCGATCTAATATCATCTCATCCTGCATTACAGACAGGTTCCTGGCGGTGCAGCGAGGGGAAAGATTAGCGTTCTAAAACCATCTGATACTGGAGTAGTTACAGTTTACTGGTGCTGTGAGGGACAGATTATTGTTCTAAAATCATCTCATAGTGCTATAGGGAGAGTTTCCTGCTGCTCCTGTGAGGGACAGATTATTGTTCTAAAATCATCTCATAGTGCTATAGGGAGAGGTTCCTGCTGCTGGTGTGAGGGACAGATTACAGTTCTAAAATCATCTCATAGTGCTATAGGGAGAGTTTCCTGCTGCTGGTATGAGGGACAGATTATTGTTCTAAAATCATCTCATAGTTCTATAGGGAGAGATTCCTGCTGCTGCTGTGAGGGACAGATTATTGTTCTAAAATCATCTCATAGTGCTATAGGGAGAGGTTCCAGCTGCTGTTGTGAGGGACAGATTATTGTTCTAAAATCATTTCATAGTGCTATAGGGAGAGGATCCTGCTGCTGGTGTGAGGGACAGATTATTGTTCTAAAATCATCTCATAGTGCTATAGGGAGAGGTTCCAGCTGCTGTTGTGAGGGACAGATTATTGTTCTAAAATCATCTCATAGTGCTATAGGGAGAGGTTCCTGCTGCTGGTGTGAGGGACAGATTATTGTTCTAAAATCATCTCATAGTACTATAGGGAGAGGTTCCTGCTGCTGCTATGATGGATAGATTATTGTTCTGAAATCATCTCATAGTGCTATAGGGAGAGGTTCCTGCTGCTCCTGTGAGGGACAGATTATTGTTCTAAAATCATATCATACTGCTATAGTGAAAGGTTCCTGCTGCTCCTGTGAGGGACAGACTATTGTTCTAAAATCATCTCATAGTGCTATAGGGAGAGGTTCCTGCTGCTCCTGTGAGGGACAGGTTATTGTTCTAAAATCATCTTATAGTGCTATAGGGAGAGGTTCCTGCTGCTCCTGTGGGGACAGATTATTGTTCTAAAATCATCTCATAGTGCTATAGGGAGAGGTTCCTGCTGCTGCTGTGAGGGACAGATTATTGTTCTAAAATCATCTCATAGTGCTATAGGGAGAGGTTTCTGTTGCTCCTGTGAGGGACAGATTATTGTTCTAAAATCATCTCATAGTGCTATAGGGAGAGGTTCCTGCTGCTCCTGTGAGGGACAGATTATTGTTCTAAAATCATATCATACTACTTCAGGGAGAGATTCCTGCTGCTCCTGTAAGGGACAGATTATTGTTCTAAAATCATCTCATAGTTCTATAGGGAGAGGATCCTGCTGCTGCTGTGAGGGAAAGATTATTGTTCTAAAATCATATCATACTGCTTGAGGGAGAGGTTCCTGCTGCTCCTGTGAGGGACAGATTATTGTTCTAAAATCATATCCTACTGCTATAGGGAGAAGTTCCTGCTGCTCCTGTGAGGGACAGATTATTGTTCTAAAATCATCTCATAGTTCTATAGGGAGAGGTTCCTGCTGCTGCTGTGAGGGAAAGATTATTGTTCTAAAATCATATCATACTGCTATAGGGAGAGGTTCCTTCTGCTCCTGTTAGGGTCAGATTATTGTTCTAAAATCATCTAATAGTGCTATAGGGAGAGGTTCCTGCTGCTGCTGTGAAGGACAGATTATTGTTCTAAAATCATATCATATTCCAAAAAGAGAGGTTCCTGTAGCTTCTGTGAGGGACAGATTAGTGTTCTAAAATCATATCATACTACTATAGGGAGAGATTCCTGCTGCTGGTGTGAGGGACAGATTATTGTTCTAAAATCATCTCATACTGCTATAGGGAGAGGTTCCTGCTGTTGGTGTGAGGGACAGATTATTGTTTTAAAATCATCTCATACTGGTGTAGGGAGAGGCTCCTGTTGCTGGTTTGAGCGGTTCATTTCTTGCACAAAAATAAAAAGTGGGTCTACGGTACTGTTTTCAAAAGAAAAAAAAAAGAAGCATCCAGAATGAGGAGAGCGTCAAATAAGGGACGTGGTCATGGTGCTGCTGGTGCTGCTGGTGTTGGTGGTGTTGGTGAAGTTCCTGTTGCAAGTATAGGACATGGTCGATTTGTACCAGCTACACGCACAAGTGAAACACCTTCCTCAGGTGAGAGTAGCCGACAGAACCTTCAACGTTATGTGGTAGGCCCGAATGCCGCTCAACGAATGGTGAGGCCAGAACAAGTACAGGCGCTAGTAGATTGGGTGGCTGACAATGCCTCCAGTTCCTTCACATTGTCTCCAACCCGGTCCCTTGATGAAAGCTCAGAGTTGGCACCTGAACCCCATGGCCATCTGTCTTTCACCTCAGCCCCTTGTAAATCAGCCAAGCAGTCTGAGCTCCAAGGCATGCAGCAGTCTCTTATGCTTTTTGATGACTCTCCTTGTGTGCTTTCCATGGGCCATCCACATATCTCTGCCCCAGAAGTGGAAGACATTGAGTGCACCGATGCCCAACCACTTCTGTTGCAGGATGAGGACATGGAAACAGCACCGCAGCACATCTCTGATGATGATGAAACACAGGTGCCAACTGCTACGGCTTTCCACAGTGTACAGACTGACAAGGAGGGCAGTGGTGAAGGGTGGGTGGAAGATGATGTGGAGGAGGATAATGAGGTCCTAGACACCACATGGAATGAAGGTCATGCGAGTGATGTGTGCAGTTTGGAGGAAGAGGTGGTGGTCGCACAGAGGCACCAGCACAGCAAAAGAGGAAGCAGGTTGCAAAAGCGGAGTGAGCGTCCCCTAGACAGTACGCCTGCTACTACCCACCGCACCCAGGGACCTAGCACACCAAAGGCAGCTCAAAGGCATTCCCCGACGTGGCAGTTCAAAGCACGAGCTGCAGTGGAATAAGTACCTCAAAATCCAAGCAAGGTCTCAGCCTCCTCCTGCTTGTTCTTCTGCTGCTGCCTCTGCTTCTTCCTCCACCTCTACAGTGCCAGTGTCACCTGCCACCTAGCAAACAGACAATGTGACAGCAACGCCACCATGTCCGCCACCGTCCCCAAGCATTTCCACACGGTCCGATGGTAGCTTACAGCTCTCCATCTCCCAAACACTGGAGAGAAAGAGGAAGTACCCCCCTACCCACCCATGATCCCTAACCCTGAATGCCAGCATTTCAAAATTCCTGGCCTTTGAAATGCTGTCATTCCGTCTGGTGGACACGGACAGTTTTAAAAACCTGATGGCGGTGGCTGTCCCACAGTACGTGGTTCCCAGCCGCCACTACTTTTCCAGGCCCTTCCTTGCACAAACAAGTCGGGGACGAGAGCAAGTGTGCGCTGCGCAACGCCATCTGTGGCGAGGTCCACATAACCACTGATACATGGACCAGTAAGCACAGGCAGGGACGCTATATCTCGCTAACTGCACACTGGGCAAATGTAGTGGCGGGTGGGCCTGAGGCGGCTAGCCGTTTGGCGCATGTCCTTCCGCCACCGAGGATTGCAGGGCATTTCTCTTTGCCTCCTGTTGCCTCCTTCTCCTACTGCGCTTCCTCCTCCTCTACCACCTCCTCATCAGCTCAGCGTAACACCTTCACCACCAACTTCAGCACATCCAGGGGGAAATGACAGCAGGCTGTTTTAAAACTGATATGTTTGGGGGATAAACCCCACAGTGCGTTGCAGCTGTGGACGGGCATTGAACAACAGACCGATGAGTGGTTGTTGCCACTGAGCCTCAAGCCCGGCCTGGTGGTGTGCAATAATGGGCGAAATCTCGTAGCAGCTCTGGGCCTAGCCGGTTTGACGCACATCCCGTGCTTGGCGCAGGTGCTTAATATGGTGGTGCAGAAATTTCTAAAAAACTACCCGGATATGTCAGAGCTGCTGCAGAAAGTGCGGCCCACCTGTGCGCGCTTTCGGCGTTCTCACCCTGTTGCTGCTCACCTGTCTGCGCTGCAGCTGAACTTCGGCCTTCCCGCTCACCGCCTCCTATGCGTCCTGCCCACAAGGTGGCACACACTGGAGAGACTGTGCGAACAGCAGCAGGCAATAGTGGAGTTTCAGCTGCAGCATGCACGGGTCAGTCGCTCTGCGCAACAGCACCACTTCACCACCAACGAGTGGGCCTCCATGCGAGACCTGTGTACCATATTGCGGTGTTTTGCGTACTCCACTAACATGGCCAGTGTCGATGACGCTGTTCTCAGCGTTACTATTAGAGTTGAGTGAACCCGAACTGTAAAGTTCGGGTCCGTACCGAAATTTGGGGTGTCCGTGACCCGGACCCGAACCCGGACATTTGAAAAAAAGTTTGGGTTCGGGTTCTGGGTTCGGGTATTTGATCACGCATGTTGAATAGCTGCAGGGCAGCCAATCAACAAGCGTATCACTGGTTTCCCCTTAGAAGCCATCACAGCCATGCCTACTAATGGCATGACTGTGATTGGCCAGTGCATCATGTGACCCAACCTCTGTATAAGCTGGAGTCACTTAGTGCTGCATGTCACATGCTCTCAGGCTAGTCTAGGGAGAGGATGCTGCCGGCTCTGTGAGGGACAGATTGCAGATATTAATAACATCTCATCCTGCATTACAGAACGATCTGATTCTGGGCTAGGTAGAGATTACTTCTACAGCTTTGAGGGACAGATTGCAGATCTCATCCTGCATTACAGAACAATCTGATTCTGGACAAGGTAGAGTCTACTGCTTTGAGGGACAGATTATTATTCTAAAATCATCTCCTAGTTCTATAGGGTCAGGTTCCTGCTGTTGCTGTAAGGGACAGATTATTGTTCTAAAATCATCGTCTACTCCTATAGGGTCAGGTTCCTGCTGTTGCTGTAAGGGACAGATAATTGTTCTAAAATCATCGCCTACTCCTATAGGGTCAGGTTCCTGCTGTTGCTGTAAGGGACAGATTATTGTTCTAAAATCATTGCCTACTCCTATAGGGTCAGGTTCCTGCTGTTGCTGTAAGGGACAAATTATTGTTCTAAAATCATTGCCTACTCCTATAGGGTCAGGTTCCTGCTGTTGCTGTAAGGGACAGATTATTGTTCTAAAATCATCGCCTACTCCTATAGGGTCAGGTTCCTGCTGT
>BLSH010509625.1:948560-964342 GCA_018402905.1 Glandirana rugosa
CTCATGTGGGGAGTGTAAAAACATTTATAAAATAAGATAGAAAAGTACACTGATGTGACTTCTTTACTGTAAAACGATGTTACATTTCATAACTCACAAGTCGAACATATTGTTACAGTTAAACGACAGTGGAGTTTTATTGAGTTGTGTGTCGTTAATTACAGATTTGGCGACCGTTGTTTTCACTCATGTGGGGATTCAATCTTCTTATAGCCTAGGCCATCTTTATGTAGAGCAACAATTCTTTTTTTTCAGATCCTCAGAGAGTTCTTTGTCATGAGGTGCCATGCTGAACTTCCAGTGACCAGTATGAGAGAGTGAGATAACACAAGATTTAACACACCTGCTCCCCATTCACACCGAGACCTTGTGACACTAATGAGTCACATGACACCGGGGAGAGAAAATGGCTAATTGGGCCCAATTTGGGCATTTTCACTTAGGGGTGTACTCACTTTTGTTGCCAGCGGTTTAGACATTAATTGCTGTGTGTTGAGTTATTTTGAGGTGACAGCAAATTGACATTGTTATACAAGCTGAACACTCAATACTTTACATTGTAGCAAAATGTCATTTCTTCAGTGTAGTCACATGAAAAGATAGAATAAAATATTTACAAAAATGTGAGGGGTGTACTCACTTTTGTGAGATACTGTAGGTCCTGAAACACTTTTGGGTGTAAAGGCCATTTGTCATGAATCTGCAGTACATTTCATGTCCTGTCTGCTTACCTCTCTGCTTGTGTTCAGCTTAGAGGCCGTGCACCTCTCACCTATGTGCTTAAGTAATCTTCCCTCAGCAGGACTCCACCCTAGGAACACTATATAACACCATGCTGTGCTAGCCAGAGCTGCCGCTCAACATTGTGTGTTAGGCATCCTGTGTGTGTGGTTCCTACCGTGTGCCCTACGTCTGATTCCGGCTACTAATCTTGGTTTGTTCTTTGACTATTCCTGTCTGCTTCTCACCCCAATCTTTGGCATGTTCTCCTGTCTGTCCCTGTCTGCTCATGGCCCTATCCCTTGGTTATCTTACTGACTATCCCTTGTTGTTCTGCACCGCTGCTACCTCTCTATCCACCATTAGCCAGCCATGAGCGTGAGAGGGAGACCCTGGGGGTCGCGACCTGGAGTCAGTAGCAGCCAAATCCATCCTCACCATCAGAGGCTCTGGTGAAAACCTGTTGGCTCTTAGACTCTGTGCCCTGGAGAAACCTATGCTCTAGCTCCCTGTGTATCTGTGTCAGTGTTCCAGTGGATCTGTTTTCCTGCACCACCCAGAGCTCCATTCACAGCAGTCAGCTAAGGGTCCACAACCTTAGCGATGCGCCCATAACCCCAGCAGTGCACATCTTTCACCTCCCGTCAGGTGATCTGACAGTTTGATCGGCCATGGACCCAGCTGATGTGCTGCTACCTGCAGATGATTCGCTGCAGGACATATTCCACAGACTTGAGACCCAGGAATCTAATCAAACTCAGGTGATGCGATTCCTCCAGGATTTTGCCTCCCTCTTTGAACAGCTCCAGGCCTCCTGTCTGCTAAACTGAGCTGGAATAATGAGGTCTAAGTTACAACCTTTTTACATGCCCTCTCTGACAGAGTGAAGGATGAATTAGTGCGAAGAACCATCCCAGCTGATTTGGACGGTGTCATCTCCTTGTGTAACCAGATCAATATTCGTTTTCAGGAGAGGTCCCTAGAAAAAAGTCGCCTGGTCCTTAGGCAGCCCAAGCTCCCCTCTCTTCGAGCTGAGGAGCATCCCCTGCCAGCTGAGGAACCCATGCAGATGGGCCAGACCAAGCTATCTTTCGAGGAATGTGCTAGGCGTGCTAGGGCCTGTGCCTCTATTGTGGGGGCAAAGGTCATTTTCTTGACACTTGATCACTTCATCCAGGAAAATGCTCAGGTCTAATACATCTGGAAGGTGGAGTATTGGACCCAGAAATATCACCTTCACCTTCTCGTCTTTTTGTTTCTGTGTTCCTCCTTGTTGGCGCTTCCTCTCATTCGGTCTTGCCATATCTGGATTCTAGAGCCGCTGGCAATTTTATGGACTGGGGAACTGCATCTTCTATGGGACTTACCCTTTTGCCCCTCACCACACCATTCATGGTATCGGCGATTGATGGCACCGATCTGGTTCTGTGAAAAAAACTCATCTACATCTAAATTTCTATTGTTAACAGATGTGAATACCTCCATAGCAGCTGAGTACACTCTCTAGTGAGATAAGTATGGAGATAATATATATATATATCTATCTATATATAGATAGATATATATATATATATACATACTCGCACTAGGAGCAACAAATAGATGAAAATCTGCAGATGCTGTACACAAAAGTGTTCAAACACTTCTAAAATATAAAAATGAATAATTACAGTGCTTGCAGTCCTTAACCACTTCCCGTCCGGTGCATTGACAAATGACGTCCGGGCGGGTGGCTCATTATCCTGACTGGACGTCTATTGACGTCCTCAGGATAATCCGCGACCGCGCGCCCCTGGGGGCGCGTATTGCGGCAATCGGTGGTGCCGTGGGTCAGTCTGACCCACTGCATTACCGACCGAGGTAAAAGGCTTCGATCCGAAGCCTTTTACCATGTGATCAGCCATGACCAATCACGGCTGATCACAGTGTAAATAGGAAGAGCCGTTTATCGGCTTTTCCTCTGCTCAGGTCTGCAGACCTGAGCAGCGGAAAGCCGATCGGCTGCTCTCCTGACAGGGGGGGGCTGCGCTGAATGTTTATCAGCGCAGCCACCCTCAGGATCACCCCACCTCCACCAGGGAGCCCAATCAGGACCCCCAGGGAGCCCCCCCCGGACATCGCATGGAGGCCGCCCAGGACCACCAGGGGAAATACACAGAGGCCACCCAGGACCACCAGGGAGCCCCCTCTATATCACCAGGTAAGGGCAATATTATGCACTGTAGGGATGGAACTGTGCCCATGTATGATGCCTGCCAGTGCCATCCCTAACAGTGCTTGTTGCACCAGTGCCCACCACTGCCACCTATAAGTGCCCACCTGTGCCCACCTGTGCCACCTATCAGTGCCCACCTGTGCCACCTATCAGTGCCCACCTGTGCCACCTAAAAGTGCCCCCTATCAGTGCCCATCAGTGCCCAGTGTCACTTATCAGTGCCGCCTGGGAGTGTCCATCAGTGCCGCATATCAGTGCCCGTCAGTGTTGCTTGTCAGTGCCGCCCATCTGTGCTGCATATGTGCCCCATCATCAGTGCAACCTTATCAGTGCCACCTCATCAGTGCCAATCTATACTGCCTCATCAGTGCCCATCAGTGTAGCCTCATCAGTGCCCATCAGTGTAGTCACATCAGTGCCCATCAGTGAAGGAGAAAATGTACTTTATACAAATTTTTGTGACAGAAACAAAGAAAATGTTTTTTTTTTTCAAAATTTTCGGTCTTTTTTTGTTTATAGCGGTGATCAGAAATGACGCAGATGCGATCAAATACCACCAAAAGGAAGTTCTATTTGTGGGAACAAAATGATAAAAATTTTGTTTGGGTACAACGGCGCACGACCGCGCAATTCTCATTCGAATCGCAATAGCACTGAAAGCAGGAAGTATTCTAAGTGCATGGTATTGAAGTGGTTAATAATCAATACCAAAACAGTAATACTACATAATCAAATAAAGTCCATTGGGTAATTTCATATTCCAATAAAGTGCAAAGTGTTATATCAAATGAATATAATAAAGTCCTAGAAGTGGTCCAATAATAAAAGTGCTCAGTGCTCAAATTCGTAAAAAAAAGTGCTGATGTGCTTCAAAATCACTCGTGATGTGCCTCACACTCCCCTCTTTTCCTCCTACTCACCAGAAATTTATGACCCACAGCTTTGCAGTCTGGGGTCAAACAGGCTTATTTCTGGTGGTAGATACCCAGAATGGTAGCGGTCTTTAGCAGAGATGTCACCGTCCCAACTATTGAATAGCTCCACTCCACCCATGTTCAAGAGAAGAAGAAGGCATACATAGTGAAGTACTGTTGATAATCTTTAATCACGCATAATAAAAATGTACACTTACAGTGTCCACAATTAAAATGAGCATGTAATGTAGAGAATTCCAACATTCTGCTTGTTAAGCTGTGCGGCGCGCGTTCCTACATGTGTTCCACAGGCACCCGGAAGTAACTGTTGAACCTAGGTGGAGTGGCGCTATACAATAGAGTTGGGACGGTGACATCTCTGCTAAAAACCGCTACCATTCAGGGTATCTACCACTAGAAACAAGCCTGTTTGACCCTAGACTGCAAAGCTGTGGGTCATATATTTCTGGTGAGTAGGAGGAAAAGAGGGGAGTGTGAGGCACATCACGAGTGAATTTGAAACATATCAGCACTTTTTTCTATAAATTGGAGCACTGAGCACTTTTATTATTGGACCACTTCTGGGACTTTATTATATTAATTTGATATAACCCTTTGCACTTTATTGGAATATGAAATCACAGAATGGACTTTATTTGATTATGTAGTATTACTGTTTTGGTATTGATTATTAAGGACTGCTAGTGCTGTAATTATTCATCTTTATATTTTAGAAGTGTTTGAACACTTTTGTGTACAGCAGCTGCAGATTTTCACTGAGTTATTTTTATTTATTTGCTGCTCCTAGTACAAATATATATATAACATATGCAGTATCTCAAAAAAGTGAGTACACCCCTCACATTTTTGTAAATATTTTATTATATCTTTTCATATGACAACACTGAAGAAATGACACTTTGCTACATTGTAAAGTAGTGAGTGTACAGCTTGTATAACAGTGTACATTTGCTGTTCCCTCAAAATAACTCAACTCCCTCCCCAGTATCATGTGACTCATTAGTGTTACAAGGTCTCAGGTGTGAATGGGGAGCAGGTGTGTTAAATTTGGTGTTATCGCTCTCACCCTCTCATACTGGTCACTGGAAGTTCAACACCTCATGGCAAAGAACTCTCTGAGGATCTAAAAAAAAAGAATTGTTGCTTTACATAAATATGGCATAGGCTATAAGAAGATTGCCAAGACCCTGAAACAAAGCTGCAGCATGGTGGCCAAGACCATACAGCAGTTTAACAGGACAGGTCTCACTCAGAACAGGCCTTGCCATGGTCGACCAAAGAGGTTGAGTGCTCAGACCATACACCTCACACTGCATTAAATTGGTCTGCATGGCTGTCGTCCCAAAAGGAAGCCTCTTCTAAAGATGATGCACAAGAAAGCCCAAGCCCACAAACAGTTTTCTGAAGACAAGCAGACTAAGGACATGGATTACTGGAACCAAGATAAACCTATTTGGTTCAGATGGTGCCAAACGTGTGTGGCGTCAACCAGGTGAAGAGTACAAAGAAAAGTGTGTCTTGCCTAAAGTCAAGCATGGTGGTGGGAGTGTCATGGTCTGGGGCTGCATGAGTGCTGCTGGCACTGGGGAACTACAGTTCATTGAGGGAACCATGAATGCCCACATGTACTGTGATATACTGAAGCAAAGCATGATCCCCTCCCTTCGGAGAATGGGCCGCAGGGCAGTATTTCAACATGATAACGACCCCAAACACAGCTCCAATACGACCACTGCCTTGCTAAAGAAGCTGAGGGTAAAGGGGATGGACTGCTCAAACATTTCTCCAAACCTAAACCCTATAAAGGTGGAGGAGTGCAAGGTCTCTAACATCCATCAACTCCGTGATGTCGTCATGGAGGAGTGGAAGAGGACTCCAGTGGCAACCTGTGAAGCTCTGGTGAACTCCATGCCCAAGAGGGTTAAGGCAGTGCGGGAAAATAATGGTAGGCCCATTTTAACTCATTTTCACTTAGGGGTGTACTCACTTTTGTTTCCAGCGGTTTAGACATTAATGGCTGTGTGTTGAGTTATTTTGAGGGGACATCAAATTTACACTGTTATACAAGCTGTACACTCACTACTTTACATTGTAGCAAAGTGTAATTTCTTCAGTGTGGTCACATGAAAAGATATAATGAAATATTTACAACAATGTGAGAAACTGTATATATATATATATATATATGTATATATTTATATATTATTTCCAGATAGTTATTATTGATCCCTGTATATGTCTCTCTTGCTGTCCATGTCCCTGCTGTGTAAATTCATAGTTCTAGCTTGTTCTGGTGACAATTATCGCTGAGACAGAAAGTGATGGGAAATCAAGTAATTTAGAGTTGTTACCAGAACAAGAGTGAGGGTAAATCCTCAAATGAGAACCCCTGTCTAGGAGGGGAACTCCCCTCAACCTGCAGAGATTTCCTCATATTTCCTCATAAATATCTGGAACATAATGTGAAAGGAAATCTCCTTAATGGAACAGAGACATTGCATTTTAGTACGGTTCCATGCACATTGGCTCAAAAATCACTGCTTCTAAGGAGTTTTGTGTTTTGCCTGTAGAAGCAGCTCTATTTTATCTTATGTGTCCATGAACATTAGAACAATTAGAGGCATTGTTTAAGCTCAATGTTTAGATGCAGGAAAGAGGAAACTCCTAAACTCACCTAAACTGTGTACAAAAATGCTCTATATGAGCATTTTTCTTTGCCGAGGGAACTGGCTTTTTTTTTTAAGCCCAGTGTGCAGGAGCCTAATATTGAGGAAATGTTGGCTTTTAAACACTGGGATTGTAAAGGCAGAATGCTGTTTTACCTTAATGCATTCTCTCCATTAAGATAAACAACATTCAATGTTCACCTCCTCCCAGCCCCCCAACCCCCCTTATACATACCTGAGGCTGATCTCAATCCAGTGCTATGCTTGATAGCAACGACTCTCTCCTCTCTTCTTCCTCACTGGACATGCAGGCAGCAGCAAAATCCCTTGGCTTCTGCTGTTGTAAATCACAGCCTATGAGGAGGGAGCGGGAGATGGGGCCGAGCCATGCTGTGTGTGTCAATGGACACACACAGCACGGCTTGGGATCTTGCACGCACGAGTACATCCATAACAAGCTGTTTGCTTTGTGGGGACTCAGAAGGGTGGGGGGAGCCAGGAGTGCCTGCAGGGAACCCCAGAAGAAGAGGATCTGGGGCTGCTCTGTGCAAAACCATTGCACAGAGCAAGCAAGTATGACATGTTTGCTACTTTAAGAAAAGTCCTTTACCATCACTTTAATTCCCTGCTAAGTGAATATTATCTACTCCTTTAGTGAAAAAAGACTTTTATTTTACAGAAATGTGTTCACATCAGCTTACAAAATAGCAAGAAACAACAATAATTAAGTGGTTATTGTAATAAAAAAAATATAGTACAAAGTAAACATGCATCTAAATGATTTTGTGTGCTGTACATTAAAAGGAAGACTGAGCAAACTGAAGGCTAGTAATTGAGCCATTCAGAGGATCCAGTAATATGCCCATCTGGTTCAGGTGATTTTTTTTCTTTACTTTTTTTATGATTTTCATTTCTATTTCCTTCCCAACTGTAAGCTCATGTTTGTTTCTGGATTTTGCTTCCTGCTATTATAAAAGGGATTAGCTCGACCTCAGTTTATCTTTAATATTTGTCAGGCTTTCATTTTCTGTTTAAAGGATGTATACATCTTAAAGCCAAGAAAAAACATGCAAATGAATGCATTTATATATGCCGAATATGTTGATCATCATAATTAGGTTTGAAAAGAACTGGTATTAGTAAAATCAACAGATTTTTAGTAAAATAACCAGAAAGCTTTTTATTCTGTTGTCATACTGAGAAGAACAAGTAATGAACAAAGGAAGAGTTGGATAATTGGGAAAAATATAATTGTATTATAATTGATTGTTGTTATTATTTTTTACATTATATTTTAAATTAGGTTACAAACTTACCTCCAAACCAGGGGTGTAGCTACAGATCATTGACGCCCCGTAGCAAAATTTTGATTGGGTCACATGTTGATCTCCCTATTGTCATTGATCTTAACATAAATGCAAATACTTTGTCTCAGCAGTCCCATTAACAGGGCCTTTTCCACCTTCAGGCCTAATAGCAGCCATGTGGCTGCTATGGTTATTGTTACACCACTGCTCTACATTTCATCTAACATTTCTCATAATAGTAATTAGAAATAAACAATTACTAAATAAGATACAAACTGAAAGATGTACAAAGATGTACAAGGAATGTCTCAAGGCTTAATATTTAAATTACACTAATGATCGTTAAAATTTTACACTACAGTGCTTATTGCCGCTTTACCAGTATTTTGAACTGTTAAGGTATATATATATATATATATATATATATATATATATATATATATATATTTATATATACAGAATTTATATATAGTACTGTGCAAAAGTTTTAGGTAGGTGTAAAACATGCTGTAAATTAATTTGCTTTCAGAAATAGAAGTTTTAATAGTTTATTTTTATCAATTGACAGTCACTGCCCTCTGCTCAATAAAGACCAAGAAATGAGCGGTCTTTGATTGCTCAGTTCTCGGCCTTACAGGTGACGGGGAGAGAATTTTACTGGATGTATTTTTTTTTAAAAAGGCCATAGTTCTACTGCATGAACCAAACATTTTGCCCGACCGTCATATGAGCCTAACACTATATATATAGTTATGAGTAGGCACAATGCAACTGTGTGAAATGTGTCAACCTCTGCACCGGCCATTGCTCCTGTGGTGTGTCTGTCATGCATTTTATTTTGACTATGCAATAAAAGGATTTTCAGTATTTCCGTGTCCAGACATTTTCTTTCACGTGGATATCCTATGGCTGGCGAGCCGAGGCGTACACCCGTGAGAGGAGTTACAGCTATCACTACACTCCTATTTAAAAGAAAAAATTAAACTGCGCTCCCACATTGAATAAAGTGCAGTGCAAACATGATGTTGCAAAAATTACAATAAGGTGTAATGAATGAATTGACCACTGGGGGTCACTCTAATGGAGTGCCAGTACCAAACACAGTTCAAATGTGCAATGATTCCATACAGTTGACCGCAATTAATAACAATAAATAACCATTCAGGATCTCGTTAGTGACATGAAAGTGCAAACATGTGCATAGAAAAAGTTCATAAAGTGCTAAATACGAAACGTAAATAGAAAGGTGAAATCAGTTCATGGTGCAAACATCCATAGAGCTCTGGGGTGACATCAGAACCTCCACCGACACCAGCGAAAATCCTGACTTACCAGAAGTAGAGATCAAAAGCGCTTCCAGGGACAAATTCTCAGATGGATGTGTTGCTTGGAACCTTTAGGTAGAAACACCAACTCTCCAACAGATACTAGGTCACCTGAAGAAGAAAGAGAGGGGGCTCCAAATAGTGAAGAACGTCTTTGCTTTATTGTATTTAAAATCCAAACAAACTTGATGGAGACAAACAGGAAGCAGGGGAGGTTGGAAAGCACTCCTCCTGCGTTCCACAGAGTGGAAATGACGTGTAGTATTCATCCACCCGACGCGGCGTTTCATCAGTGGTGCGCTGACGTCTTCAGGGGTGACAAGGTACAACACGTCACCTCCAGCTATTTATACACAAACCACTCAATGCAATATCCAATCCGAATCAATCCTCATTGATGGGAAATGGTGTAAGCTAAAAGTATCTAAATATTAATGCCAAATAAATTGTCCTTACCATTCAAGCCGACATGGGAACTAATTAAATGATTAGCATAAAGATATTAATAAATAACTGTAGCGCTGGAGTTAATGATGCAAGCAATGGAATACAATAGCTCATAGAGATGTACACACGGCGCTGAGGTATTCACACCTCCCGGTGGAGCTATGTGCTTGCTTACAAATAAGTTAAGTCCAATTAGGTGCATGCCACCTTGTGGGCTTACCTCTTTTATTCACAGTTTTACTAAGCACCTGCATTACAGCTATCACTACGCTAGTATTATTCTGACAGAGCGATGCTGATTTCTCACACAACAGACGTTCTGTCTGGCCCTCCCTTCTGCTGTCCATTGACAAGAGGAGAGGGGGACTGGCAGAGTGACTGCAAATGAATCTGTATCTGCAGGAGTTGAGATCCAAAGGTCTAGAATCAGAGCTCCAGAAGTATAGCAATAGCTGCACTCCCAGTGCTCAGTACAAATGTAAATTGTAAATTAAAGAGATAAGTCCATGAGATGGCATGCGTCGTGATGAATGATTTTTTTTATTTTACAGAGACTTACATGATCCTTTTCTTGCATGATGAGTGTCAATGCATTCATCTAGCTCTTCCACTAATGGAATATTTTCTTAAATGAGGGAAGGCAAGTGGACAGTCCTAAGCATAATCAACCAGTTATGTCTGCATTATTCCTGAACATAGTTAAAAACTAGTGCAATATATCTAAAAGGCTTAGAGTCAACTTTAGGTTAATATTCTCAAAAAAATGTTTAATTCCTGTTCCATTTTTTGTTTATTTTAATTTAAATATCATTACTTTTACTAGTAAATAGCTTCATATTTTGTTGCATATTAAATTAATTCTATGCATTAGTGTCAATCACAGCCAGTTGGGAGGGAGCAGCGGGTGGCTGAGCCAAGAAGAGCAGTTTTGGGGCTTCTCTGTGGAAAACCCTTGCACAGAGCAGGTAAGTATACCATGGTTGTTTTGTTTTTTTAAATAAAACATTGCCTTTGCAATCACTTTACTTCTTTATATATAAATGTAATGTGTATTTTATAACTTGATTTTATACATCAATATAACAAAATAGTTTTCTATAAAAACATCTACCAATTATAATTTATTATAAAAAACAACTAAAAATCGCCAAACAAAATTATTCCCAATATAAAAGAACACCTTAGGCTGAATCATCAGATTGTTTGTTTTCAATTTTCAAGTTCAGTTTTAATATTTCCTATCAGATCTACATACCTTTAACTGGATCTTAAAAATCAAAACATCTCAAAATATATTGTGTGTATTGCAGACATTTACAAAATTTATATCTTATGACTCATTGATAAATTCTGAGTATTTCCTTCATTTAATTTACATTTCTTGTAGACATGCCATTTGTCAAGGCAGGCTTTCCTGAATTCATCCATGATTGCAATAGGGCATATAATGTAGCAGCAATTTATCATCAGTTTTATGACCAAATATATTTAACGTGGGTATCTACATACATATATATATATATATATATATATATATATATATATATATATATATATATATATATATATATATAGATATATATTCTAGATTATATACAGTATAATCTAGAACAAGAACATAATTATTTATTTGTTTATCTGTAAATATACGACACACTGTTCTATCTCAAGCTAGGTATATTTAAGTATAATGGAGATAAGGATAAAAATTTTAATAAGCTTTTGGTTCTTGTAGACTACAGCTCCTAGACATGCTGTGGCTGTATAATTATCATTTTGATAAGCGTAGTCCACTGGGTTTCTGTTTTCTATTTTTTATGTTTACATTTTACCTTAACACTCAAGGAATGCCTTTGTTTTAAACTCAGTGGGCATAGTCATACTGCTAAGTAACCCATCCTGACATTTAACTTCTGTTTCTGGTTGTCTTGTAAGCTAGATCCTTAGAGTTAATAAAACTGTTATTTTCTGAATAGCTCTGAACTTCATCCTGTGAAGATGAACGCTTTTGTATTTAGTGGTTTACATACATGATTATACACCACAATAAACCCATAGTAATATGTTTGTTTAAAATATGTTAACAGAAATTGTAAAAAAAATACTATATATTTATTTACTATCAAGTGTGTTTTTTAAGCTTTAAAGCTGTCAATTTGAACTCAAGGCCTAAAGTCTGGTACACACTAATAACAGTTCAACATTAGTACAGCAATCTCCCCCGCCAAGCTATTGTGTTCTGACAGGGGGGCGCTACCCCACCAGAACACTCCAGTCAGTGCTCTCAGCCATTGGCTGAGAGTGCTGATCAGGAGGCGGTCGGCTATTGGCTTTCCAGCATGCTGGTCTGACCAAAGCTTCTATCATACACACGGTCTGAATGTCGGCAGGTTTTTATTGAACCGGCCAATGTCTCCCGACATTCTGCCTGTATGTACTAGGCATAACTCCAAGTTTGTTATCGCTTTAAATATTTTGTCTGGGCCCAGCTGGCCCAAACAAACAATTTCCTATTTTAATTGCTGCAGCTGCTACCAGCACTTTGTAAACTATATGTAGCTTCAGCTACATACATTATACAGTACTGTGTTCCAGCAGCAGTAAAGGGACTTCCTGTCTCCTGCTGAAACAAAATTGCTCAGCCATTTACAGGAAGTCTTGTATTTTATCAAGGCAGCATGGTACGCAATCAGAACACAGACAGCAGAGTCCAAAACACAGGTGAAGGTCACAACAGGCAGACAGGGATCCAGAAACAGGTCAAAGGCAAGAAAGGATCATACACAGGAAGGCAGAAGCAGGAGGTCAGGCCATAGATAAATCAGGAACAAGCTAAAGACCATTTATATCAATAGCAATAGCAATATATCAATGTCACATTCCAGCTTACTGTAAACAGGCTATTTCGTGTCTATAGTAGTGCCAAGCATACACATACACCTTATCATGCATGGCAATACATATATGGTATTACCTTACACACAGAAATATGTGCATGCACCTGCACTGGCCATCTCATATTGGATTGCACTGGACCTTCCTTACAACTTATCTTATTTTGCTCCCCCATTGATCTGTTTGCATAGGAAATTACTGATATACTGGTTACTTCCATGTATGAGGAAGCATGAGTACTCTCCTCCATCTCAGGTGGCAACACTGGTGCAAGTCCCGTAACTAGGTGCTCAAACAGGGCTTCTTTTCCTGACTTCTGTAGTTGAAGAGGGAGGTAGAGGAGTGAAGGGGAAGTAAGAATAAGTGGGTGCTGGAATTTAGGTGAACCTGTTGCTTTGCTCTGCATTTGTAAAACACAGGTTTACTTTTAATGAGCAACATCCAATACAGTTAATTTCAGTCAGGTTGGATTTTTACCAGCCATTTGCTAATGGTCCTTTCAGGTTGGGTGGAGATCTCCTTGACGGCTATATGATCTTGCTTTAAATAGCAATTGCCAAGTTAATGGCCTCACTAGCACAAACTGTGCCATTATTGCCATTCTTAGGTCTATAAGCAGAAGTGAAGAGAGAAGAAGAGTCTGAATGTAGGAGACTTGTATTCTTTCGTACCATTAAATTTAAAAATATGACCCAGCGCAAAAACAGCCCTAAATGGCACTAAAATCCTCTGTTGCGTTAGTAAATATGGAAAGATTGGTTACAATCAGTAAGGTTCAATATTACATGTCAGCAAAATCCACAATAATTGGTTGATATTAGGAGTCTACCCATATACAGCCCAATCAAGTCTGTTGGATGACTGCTGACAGTGGATCAGTTCTAAAGGGAGCTTGAAGTACAGACATCCCAGTTTCCAAGCATGAGCTGCTCAGGGTCCAATAGTGTGACAATTGGGAAAACTCCAATACATGTTAAAAGTAACTTTATTGAAGCAAGAATCCACTTACAAGTAAAAACACAGCCACCTGTGATCCTAATGCAGGAGTCTTGTCTGGATGATGCTCAGCCAATCTCACACCATGCACCGATCAAGTGTCCCCCTCCTCCCATCTGGAAGTGTGCTTTACCCAGTGGCAGCACTCAGTGTGGTGGGATGGCTATGCTAGAATCCTCCAGTGGATATTTTCCTTTTCCATCTGCTGACAGCTCTAGCTCCCTGCCTCTCTGGTTAAGATGTTAGGAGACAACATCCAGACAAGGCTCTTCCATTAGGATCACAGATGGCTGTGATTTTACATGTAAGTGGATTCTTGCTTCAATAAAGTTACTTTTAACACGTATTGGAGTTTTCACAATTGTCACAACATTGGACTTTAAGCTCCTTTTAGGACAAATCTGCTGCAGCAGTCATCCAATAGATTTGATTGGACTGTGTATGAGTAGATTCCTGGTTTTATTGTGAACTTTGATGACATGCAATATTGAACATTATTGATTGTAATCAATCTTTTCATCCTTATTAACACTACAGAGGATGTTAGTGCCACTTAGGGCTGTTTTTGTAATGGGTTGTATTTTTCAATTACATGTTTATAGGATCGGGCTCCCTGTTTTTTTTTTTTTTCCTGCTGCATGCCGCCTTACATAGTTACAAAGTTACATAGTAGGTAAGATTGAATAAAGACAACAGTCCACCCAGTTCATCCTGTGTAGGTGTATGTAAGTCAGTGTCGATAATCATTTCCCATATCCCTGTATGGTGTGTTCACTAAGATGCACATCCAAGAGTCTTTTGAAAATATCAATACTCCCCACTGATACCACCAATTGTGGAAGAGAGTTCCACATCCTTATCACCCTGACAGTGAAAACCCCCTGCTCAGCTTAAAGAGGTAGTAAACCCATGCATTTAACAGGTTAAAAACCAGTCACATTTCCGGCATGTGCCGGAAATGTAACATTCCCATTGGCTGTGCTCTAAACAATACTGTCAAACCATCCAATGGCTGGTGTCATAGCTGATCACATGTGCAGCATCATGGCAGTTGTAGATTAAACAGAGGCCAAGATGGCAGCTTCCTTGGCTGAAAATGATAGGAGGGTTTACTACCACTTTAAGGTTAAACAGCTTCACCTCCAATCTCATTGTGTGGCCCGTGTCCTCTTACACCCCCTGAGATTGAATAGCTTTTTTCCTATGCTGGGATCACCATTGAGGTATTTGTAAATCGCTATCATGTCCCCTCTCATGCATCTTTTCTCCAGCGAGAATAAATTTAGTGCTTGAAGTCACTCCTCCTATCTGAGGTCCTCCAGTCCCGTTATTAGTTTAGTTGCCCTTCTTTGGACTCTCTCCAGCTCCAGCACATCTCTTCTGAGGACGTTTACATTTCTCCACAATAAACCTCATTTGCCGTGCAATTGCCCACTCCATTATTTTGTTCAGGACTTTCTGTAAAATTGATATATCCTGCTGTGAATTATTGCCCTGCTTATTTTTGCCTTATTATTTTAGCTTACCTTGGCTCCTAACCAGCATCTAGAAAGTAGAATATTTTTTCTTATATTTCACACCATTAAATAGCTAGAGTACACACATTCTTGTGTAAGATATCTGGGGAGGGGTGGTGAAAGGAGGGAGGGGTAGAAAACCTAGTGAGTTTATAAGGTGAGTCATTATTGTGCTCTACATAATGTACATACTGTACAGGGTATAGGAGGGTGGTCAAGAAGAACAAAATAATTAAGCTTGATCATATTACGTGTGTTATGTTGCCATTTAAAGTTAGTTCTGCAAATCAAGAACTTACAGTAATGTAATGTCTTTCTTAGATAAAGGTTTTCAAAAGCAGCAATGCCTTCAACTGTTTCTCTTAGCTGAAGGGGTAAATACAGGGAATAAATTACAATATATAATACACAATGTGTGTAAAATAGGATACAAAAGAAACAGAAGGGTGATGGCCATGCCCTGAAGAGCTTATTGTATAATAAGGTATAAGGGATGCTGCACTAGAGAGGGGTTCAGTGTGAATAATAGATTTACATTCTCTGTGTACGCTCTAATTGAAAAGGTATTGAAAGAAGGAAATCAGAGTTATTCATTTTCTAGTTTATTATGCCTTGTAGTGAAGCTGAAAAGCTGGCTCTTTAACTGGTTTGAATTGTTTCATGTATTTTTAAAGTATTTTTCACTCTGTTTGTCTGTCTGCCTGTCTATCTATCTATCTATCTATCTATCTATCTATCTATCTATCTATCTATCTATCT
>BLSH010509625.1:973070-986342 GCA_018402905.1 Glandirana rugosa
AAGTACACTGTCGTGACTTCTTTACTGTGAGACGATGTTACATTTCATCACTCACATGTCGAACATATTGTCACATTTAAACGACAGGGGAGTTTTATTGAGTTGTGTGTCGGTAATTTCAGATTACAATTCAATAAAACTCCCCTGTCGTTTAAATGTGACAATATGTTCGACATGTGAGTTACGAAATGTTACATCGTTTCACAGTAAAGAAGTCACAACAGTGTACTTTTCTATAATATTGATCTCAACTCGCTTGAAGATCTTCAGGCCCAAGACGACCAAGCCGGCTTGAAGCCCTGTTTCAGGCCCAAGCCCAGGCCGGGACAAAGTTCGGGTTCTGT
The DNA here is from genome assembly GCA_018402905.1 of Glandirana rugosa. Classification (NCBI taxonomy): domain Eukaryota; kingdom Metazoa; phylum Chordata; class Amphibia; order Anura; family Ranidae; genus Glandirana; species Glandirana rugosa. Next base: position 973,415 of record BLSH010509625.1, read on the forward strand.
CCGGACCCGAACCCGGACTTTGTCCCGAAGTTCGGCCGAACCAGCAGAACCCGGACTTCTAGAAGTTCGCTCAACTCTAGTTATAATATCTTTTCATGTGACAACACTGAAGAAATGACACTTTGCTACATTGTAAAGCATTGAGTGTACAGCTTGTATAACAGTGTAAATTTGCTGTCCCCTCAAAATAACTTAACATTAGACTTTAATGGCTGTGTGTTGAGTTATTTTGAGGGGACAGCAAATTTACACTGTTATACAAGCTGTACACTCACTACTTTACATTGTAGCAGAGTGTCATTTCTTCAGTGCTGTCACATGAAAAGATATAATAAATTATTTACAAAAATGTGAGGGGTGTACTCACTTTTGTGAGATACTGTATAAGTTTCATACTGTATCATGCATTTAATGTCTTTACATTTTTTTCCAATAGAGGGAGAGAGAGAGGGAGAATTATATCCAGGTTATTAGTAAAATATATGCAGTAAAGGTCATGAAATAACTTAGCAACTAAATTATTTGTACAAAATTGGTATTTAACTGTTTGCCTTCTAGATACATTTTAAACAGACTGGGTTTAATTTCTAGATATTTTATGTATGGTGCTTCTTTGGAGGCTGTGGTATAATATTCAACATTTTAAAGGGATGGAGACTGTGCAGAAAAAAATTCAGTATGTAACAGCTCATGCCATAAAAACACATACAATTCCAATAAAGAGCAAATAATAGAGCAGAAAATCAATCCAAAGCTTAACCTGTTGCCGACTGCCCCACGTACATGTACTGCTAGGCTCCTACAGGCAAAGTCACATACCTGTATGTCATCGCCACGTCTGGGTTTGCCTCGCGCCACTGGCGACCAGCTCCCACTGTGATTGGACACAAACAACACAAGGGGTGCCAGTTACTCCTATTGGTACTGGGAATTCCAAATGGATGATGGGAAAATATATATTAATGTCACTTCTTGAACCGCAGCATTCTGCTTCAAAGGACTATGAGAAACAGTACAAAAACCAATAAGAGTGCTCTGGGACAAATAATTTGCATAGAGGCCATGGAAATCACAGAAAAATCAGTTTATTGATAAAAATCCCATTGTAACACAAGGACGAGGATATGAACTAATAGGACCTAATCCATCCTGATAAAAAAAAGCTCATAGATCATAAAGGTTGAAAGAAAAATAAACCGTTCACATGAGCCAACTCACTGTAATTCCAGCTGGGGGATGGAAGATTGCCCCTGCTCCTGTAGTTGTTGCTTGGTGGTGATCCAGGGAAGAGAGAGCTGGGTGGATGCAGTGTACACAGCTGCAGTTATGCCTCAAGCCTTATGGATGGTGAGGTTGTCCCCAGCAGCAGGGGCCCAGGCGGCCCGAGGAGTGTCCAAAGGCACAGGGGAACAGCTCCAATGCTTCCTCTGCACTACTTCCGGGATCGCGATGGAAGCAGTCATAGGACCGAGAACGTCACACCAGATGGGAACCAATCAGGAGCCAAGACAGGCTGGAGCTGGAAAAACAGGAGAAGCAGGCTATGAAGGGGAGAATCAGTATATGGGAAGACATTGGAGGCTGGACACAACTTAGACTACATGTTTCGGGATTCCCCTTCATCAGGTCATGTGACCAGGCTCCAGTTACACTAAACTGTTACACCCCCACCAACTAACAACTACAGGAGCAGGGGCAATCTTCCATCCCCCCAGCTGGAATGTCAGTGAGTTGGCTCATGTGAGCGGTTTATTTTTCTTTTAACCTTTATGATCTACAAGATTTTTTTTTAGCAGGATGGACCAATTTCTATTAGTTCATATCCTCAGCCTTGTGTTACAATGGGATTTTCATCAATAAACTTTTTTCTCTGTGATTTCCATGGCCTCTATGCAATTTCTTTGTCCCAGCACACTCTTATTGCTTTTTGTGATTGTACACAGCAGGAGCCAATCAGCAGGTACAGTGACAGTGCATATTTTTCAGCACTGATCACTGTATTAGTATCACTGGTCCCCAAAAAGTGTCACTTAGGGGTTGAACAAGCTGAGGTTAGAAGCTGATTGGCTAGCATGCACAGCTGCATCAGTTTTTGCACTCTCCAGCTTTAGTAAATCAACCCCTTAGTGTTTGATTTGTCCATCACAATGTTGCAGTCCCACTATAAGTCACTGATCGCCGCCATTACTATCTAAAAGAAAAAAGTTCCATAAAAATATCCCATAGTTTGTAGACGCTATTACTTTTGTGCAAACCAGTCAATATACGCTTATTGGGATTTTTTTTACCGAAAACAAATAGCAGAATACATATTGGCCTAAAATGATAAAGAAATTAGATTTTTTACATTTTTATATGGTGTGTTTTAAAGCAGAAAATGTTGTTTTTGTTTCAAAATTGTCAGTCTTTTTTGTTTATAGCACAAAAAATTCAAAAACACAGAGGTGATCAAAAGGACATATATTTTATTTGGGTTCAGCGTTGCACAACCGCGCAATTGTCAGTTAAAGTAACACAGTGCCGTATCACAAAAAATGGCCTGGTCATGAAGGGGGTAAACCTTCCGTAGCTGAAGTGGTTAAAATATAAGACATTTCAAATGATTTATTAATTGATATTGTTTTTAGAATAGACAATGATGCATATGTAATCTGATGTACACATATGCAAATTTAACAAGTTGAGCTACAGGTAGCTCTCAAATAAACATCTTTAGGAAGAAAGTCGTTGAGATAAACATAAATATGAAAATGGACAACGGTAAATGATTATTTAATTTTGCTTAGTATGCCTAGTCTAATGCATTTAGCATAAATTCAGTTGATATTTTATAGAATACAAATGTATATTTTTCAGAAAGTTTAAATTCAACAGATATGCATACAGTTCACACATAAATATAAGTTCAGCTGTGGAGTTCTTAGCTATTTGTATTAGAAGTTTAAACTTGAGGTTGGGGGGTAGTAAAAACAGGTGGTAGAGGTATCTGAAGAGGGATTTCCTGCTGCTATAGGACTATGTTTACATTTGTGGAGCTCTGTGTGTTTATGGACACATAGAGGTGGCTCTGGAGCAAATCCCCATTTGGAGCTGCTTGCTATGGTGGGCACTCAGCAGGGGTAGGAGCCAGGAGTGTCGGTGGGGGCCCGAGAAGCATAGGATCTGGGCTGCTCTGTGCAAAACATTGCACAGAGCAGGTGAGTATAACATGTTTGTTATTTTTTAACAAAAAGGTTTACAATCACTTTAAGTGCCGGTTCACACTTGAGCGGCGTGACTTGCCGGGCCCGTTCACATCTAGGCAACTTGTCAGGTGACTTGAGTCACTGACAAGTCGCCTCAATGCTGTGCAATGGAACCGTTCTAATAGGAGCAAATCACTTCGCTCCGACTTAGAAAAATAGTTCCTGCTCTATTTTCGGGGCGATCTCAGCGTGACTTGCATTGACTTCTATGATAGAAGTCTCCTGACAAGCCGCGTTGAGGTCGCTTCGAGCGGGACAACTTGCTTCGCTCTGGCAAGTCGCGCCGCTCAAGTGTGAACCGGCCCTAATTGTAAAAAAAAAAAAATCATAACAAAAACACAAAAAATATTTTAAAAGCTCCTATCCCCTCAGGTACACACAAAAATGAGAACATAAATATTTGCGGCAAAGGCACCCTTGCAAGAAAACAGCGATTGCGCTACACATGTTACATAATTCTGCGAACATCAGAGTGAGAGCAAAATCTCTAGAGCCATAATTCATTGTTAACATTAAAGTGATAACCTGTAATTGGTTTTAAAAGGATACCTATGGACAATTATGGGTATCAAAGTTTGTCACCATATCACAGGTGTGCGCAATTTCGAGTCATGACATATTAGTGCCGGTTCACACAGGGACGACTTGTCAGGCGACCTGGTCACCTGACAAGTCGCGCTCCATGCAGTACAATTGAACCATTCTAATAGGAGCGACTTAAGTGGCTCCGACTTAGAAAAAGGTTACTGTACTACTTTGGGGCAACTTCAGAGCGACTTGCATTGACTTCTATACAGAAGTAATTTGCAAGCCACGCTGAAGTTGTGCTGTACGGGGCGGCTTCAAAGTCAGAATTTTTTTTGCCGAAATTTGTGCTTGATTAACAAATTATTTATAGGGTCTTTGCTTTCAGCAATGATATACTGTTTGGAGGGTTTAACTAATCTTTTAAATATATGACCGGGGTGGAGTAACTTTTCGAATATCCTATAAACACACATCTATTATTGTATTAGATAGACTTGATTTAAAAGCTATTCCTTTAGAAATGTACTTATTGTTCTGATGTTTTGCTACTATTATTTCTGTTATATATGCTTTCGTGAAGAATGCTTCTTTTTCTGAAAAAAAAAAAATTAACTAATCTTCAGGCCTAAAATATGTGTGCAAGAACTGAAAAAAATAGCTTGGTTAGACAATTGTTTAAGATACAAAGGCTTTGCTTCATGGCAGCTGCAAAAATGATAGCCCCTCTGGTGTGAATTGAGCTGCGCCACAAATGCGCTGCAGTAGGGTTGCCACTTTTTCTTCAAGCCAAACCCAAACATTTCTAAATATTGTGTCTGGGTTTCAGGTGGACTGAAACCTGGACACATGATTCAAAACCCGATCTGTCCAGGTGAATCCTGGACAGGTGGCAACCATACCCTGCAGCTGCCTGTAATGCATACAGGCTGTGATGTGGTAGTGCATCATTTACAGAGTTAAAACAGGTGGCGAGGAGGTTAAGCACCTTTGAAAAGTGAGCCACCTTTGATCTCTTTTCAGATGCATGGTAATAATAGCCACTCATCTAAACTCAACTTACAGGATATCTAAAACCAAGAACAAGAAAATTATTTATTACCGCTAATGAGTCCTTAGATTTGATGCTGCATTACATTTCATTTTCAAACTAAGCATTTTTAGCAAGTATAGAAAAAACATGTTGATCTGGTCGGAAATGCAGTGCCTTGTAATTTCCTGGAGTGTCCCCCCCCCCCGGCATTGTCTGTACCTGTGGCCCAATGCGGGCAAACTCCTTTCATTTTTGGTTTTAGCCATGCCCCAAGGTGCGACTTTTGGTGGTAGGAAATGTATTGGGGGAACTGACATCTCTTTTTTAAGGGGTGCAGCTTTTTTTATTTGTTCTGCTTTTGTTTTTTGTTTAAAAAAATGTATATATGAATGTATTTTTGCTGTTGATTTTGTTTACTTTATTAGTTTATTAATTTGAAGAAGCCATCTACGGCAAAACATGTTGAACTATAAGCGTGGTATCAATTTACTGTAACATATACTTGAAACATGACATCAAATGGTTGTACCAATGTTGTTAGCTCAATTTTGTCTAAATAAACATTACTGTTTTTTAAAAAAATATGTATTTTTTTGTGCATCAATTGTTAAGGCACCTAAAAGTCCCGCATTCCCACTCTATCTTTAAACCTTGTAATTTCCCGTGAATTCAACTTAAAACCACAAATAATGTTATCTTTCCTCCAAGCTATCTGCTGTAAACTACAAATTACCCTCCCCCAAGTAATGAGATGATGACATGTTTAGAATTGAAAATAAAGGAGCAGCTTATTGTGACAACCATGACACCCTCTATAGATACAGTAGAGTGAATGAGCATAGCCATTCTAGGGCAGGGTACTATTCAGAAGATCTCCCTGTTAAACTAAAGGAAAGAAACATTAAAAAAGAAAATGAATGCAGCCACTACATCTAAGGACTGTTAAGCTGAAATATATTAGATTTATGTTTTTGGGATTAGATATGACTTAATGAAATAAAATAAAAATGAATTTGTTTCTACAAGAAAAGAAGGGCTAGAACATTTTTTTATTTTCATTTTATCAATATGAAGACCATATCAAGGTAATTTTCTGCAGCTCCCATTCTGTCTAATCAACTGTGTAGTTTTACATTATGAATGTATGCAAACAACAGACCTCTCTGGTGAAACACTTGTGTCTACCAGCAGGTGGCACTGTACTTTTTACTGTAATCTGCTAATCATTTGTTGCATTGCAGTGTCAAAGGTACACTCAGCCCTGAGTATAATGACTGTTGATGGATAACTGGATCAGTGTTGCCAACTGGCAGTAAATTTACTGACAGTTTGTAAAAATCAGTGATTTTTAGAACTGTCTATAAATATCAGGGTCTGATAATTTGTCATGCTGTGCTGACTTTTTAAGTGTAAACTGGGCAAACTACTTGATATGGGTATTGTCAGTGTTTCCATGTTGTGTTTAAATATCAATTGTCTTCGTTTTTAATAGGAGTTCTGTTATTTTTCAGGTTGCCAGTAAAAAATGTGTTCTGCCAGTAAGATTTTACATGATTTTCCAGTAAAAAGCGCTGCGGGAGGTTGGCAACACTGACCTGGATCTACTAGAGAGATCAGTTGTATCCAGGAACACTAAGCACACAGTATTAGTCAAATGCCAAATTGTAAATTATGTAAATAATATGACTTCAGAAAACATTAGAATTACACTGAAAATTCAAACTTTTGTCAAAACACCAACATGCCATATTAGGCTCCGTTCACACCTGAGCGTAGTGCAGCAACAGCTGCTGCACCGTGTTTTTTTAGCTGTTTTGATTTTATTTCTGTGGAGCATTTTTGGAGCGGCACCATTCATTTCAATTCGCCTCCCACCACTCCAAAAATGCTCCAAAGAAACTCATGTAGCAAATCTTGGCACAGAGCCAGGAGGGTTTGATGTTGCGATTTTTGCCACGATTTTAGTGTGGTTAGTTGCTCAACAATAGTGGCAAAATAATCCAAAACACGTCTTGTGTTTTACAACAATCCTGGGAATCGTGGGCAGAATCGTGTGGTTCCACCCGCGATTCCAGTACACTCAGGTGTGAACAGAGTCCTAAAGGGGTTGTAAAGGCAGGTTTTTTTTATCTTAATACATTCAATGCATTAAGATAAAAAACCTTCTGTGTGCAGCAGCCCCCCTAATGCTTATCTGAGGTCCCTCTCTATCCAGCGATGTCCACAAATGCCTCGGTCATCCGGGACTCTCCCTCCTGTTTGGCTGAGACACAGCAGCGGCACCATTGGTTCCCACTGCTGTCAATCAAACATAGTCAGCCAATGAACAGAGAGGGAGGCAGAGCCTAGGTGCGGCTCCGTGTCTGAACGTAGCAAGCTGCTTGCTGTGGGGACACTCAACAGGTATGAGGGGGCAGGAGCTCAAGTCAGAGACCCGAGAAGAGGGGGATCTGGGTTGCTCTGTGCAAAACCACTGCACAGAGGAGGTAAGTATAACATGTTTATTATTTTAATAGAAAAAACAATGAGACTTTACAATCACTTTAAGGTCACTGGTTAAATGTTATTAAATAAGGTGGAATGTTGCTTACTTAAATACCCCATCATGTGCTAGAAAACATCTTGTTTTTTACATTTCCCTTGCTCATTATTGGGTGTTCAAAATAAGACTCGCCTTATTTGCTAATATTCACATTGCAAAGTAAACAATCACTTTGCTAGCCGAACAGTCTTTTAGTAAATCAACTGCACTTCAGCATGTTTTTTTCCTGAAAACACCTTATGAAGATTATTTATACAGATCAATGACATGAAACTAGTTTTGCTAGCTCTTCATTATGATAATCATTAAAGTGGTATTAAACTCAGAAACATAAATGCAGTATATTGCAGATTACCAATTCTATATGGTTGCTGCGTTAGTTTCCCTTTTTTAGGCTTTTCTTCTTTACTTTTTACCTGGCGATGCTGTTTTGCATCGTTCCAAAACAAACCAAGCTGTCCAATAAAAGTGGCAGTTAGAGGGTTGAGTCAAACCATTTAAAACTGACAGGGATACTTAAAATGGTCAGTTTTGATTAATTTATGAAAAAGCTTTATCCAAAAGAAAACAAAAAAACTGTTGCTGCATTTGCTTAAAAAATGTTACGTGGAGTTCAGCTTTAATTTGTTAGCCAAGTTCATCTAAATTTGCTAGTGCATCTAACACTACTCTCTCCCCAAATTGACAGCACTGCTGTCCAATGGTTTCTCCTTTACCTTCTGTGTCCAGAGTGATGACACCCTAAAACAGGAACTGCGTTATTGTCATCAGGTGAAAATAAGGGAAAAAAATCTAAAAAAAGATAATGCAACCACCACATTTAGGGATTGGTAAGCAGGGATACATTGTATTTTTGCTTTAGCGTTTAATACCACTTTATCACCTATTCACTGTCAGGCTGTGCATTAAAGGATGAAGAAATTAGGAAATATAAGATATTAAGTGATAATGTGCAATGGGTTAATTTTCAAAATTAATAATTTCTGATTCCACATGGTTAGTAGATGCCATTGCACCATCTTCATTTCATTGCATGTATGCAAGTTTGTGAATATACGGGTATTTTTGGATGCACGAATGTGTGCGCACATGTATATGTATGTTATCCATGATGTTTTATGATTTTTAGGCTCATGATTTTATCAGTCACAATTATTTTTACATTATATTATGCTTTATCATAGCCCTGATGAAGGGGGAGGTCCTTTGGCCCCCTGAAACGTGTTGGCTGTCTTTTAACACAACATCAATAAATTAACTTGGACTCTTATTTTGTGCTCTGGAGTTCCTTCCATATATGCACATTTTTCATGGTAACCTGCTAGAGTAGGGTAGCCTTGCCAGTTGTGAGCAGCCTTACCTGAGTCAGTGGGCCCTTCAAATGTTTCATGCCCTCACAGTACCTTGTTTAAACTCATATCAAAGTACCAGTGCCTATTGGTTGCCTTTTCTTTTTATTGGAGGCTATGCATTAAATCTATCAGAAAGTCCTACAGTGGGCCCCATGTCTTAAGCTGGCCATATTCAAATCAATCTTATTGTTCACAGCAGACACTCAGATGACGATCCTTTCACTCAGTTTGGACATACGTTATATGGCACATGGGGGCAACCTCTTTGTTATTGCAAGGGTGTCTTTGTTTGCTTTATCAATAGATATAAATGCAACACTCAATATGTCTTTCTAAACCAACAGGTCCCTTGAGAAGGGACCTTCTGAAGTCTGCTGATATGATCATTGGCAAACCCACAAGTGAGGAAATAAAACTTTCTAAACCAACAGGTCCCTCCAGAAGGGACCTTCTGAAGTCTGCTGATATGATCATTGGCAACCCACAAGTGAGGAAATAAAATGTATACATTAGCAATAGCTTTCTTACAGCTCAACAGTTATATTTTATATGCTACGTGCTTATAGCCAATTACACTTTATTTTTTTAAATAACCAATCATGAACAAAGAATAAAAATATGCAACTTTTACTGCAATGTTCATCTTCTCCCTAGCACTATTCCTCACCAGCACTGATTGTTGATTGACACCCAGCATCTTTCAACCCACTTTCTGTGAGCCCAGAGGGTCATGGGTGCATTATATCTGGGCTCACAGGAGATTGCTGAATAGAAGGATGCTAATGTTATTACATACCTTTCTTTGCAGCATGGAGGACCACTCATTGATGCCACATGGAAAAGAAGAGGAGTTTTTCAGGATATGACATGAGTTGCCAGAAAACACATGAAACAAAAGGAAAGTAGAGGGCTACCAAACTTGGACTTGGGCTTTAAGTAGGGTAGGCTTTCCATCAGCAAAGCCTGTAAGCATATTACTTTTGGAGTCCAAAGCATCAACCCTCTGCTTGAATTTTCTCAAAACGCTTTATTTAAATAAACTTACCATATGGGGGACTCTTACCTATGACAGTAAAACCTGTATGGCAGTTAACTATAAAGAGAGGGGCAACTTCTGATGCCTTTAGGGTTAGGACTACTAGTATTATGGTAAATCTGACCTTGCATTTAACGTGTCTTTAAATTACAATGGTGTATTCTGAAAACCCCTATCAAAAATGGAATTGGTCAAAACAGCCAGTGGATGCACCATAATGGGGAAGAAAAGCAAAGCTAGGAAGCACTGGGCATATCTTGCTGCCAGAGTCTCATACAGACATAGGAGGCCAGTAGGTGAATTAGTGTACCAAAATTCACCTACAGCAGACATATCAATACTGGGAAGTAAAATAATTTACTTCAGGATGACTGTGGCATACAAAACTTTATTCAGTAGAAGCAATGTCCAATACATATAATATTATGACACCTGTATACTTAAATTGTGTGTTAGCACTCCATAAAAATACAATATTGAAGGATGACATTAGGCAGAAGATTATTTTTTACTTTTTATCTCTGGGTTTCAAGCCATGAGCTTTAATTTGTTGGACATAGCCCACGGTGTTAATGGACTGGCGTTCGCTCAAGGGATGTGTGAGAAGCTATTAAGAATTGGTAAATACTTTTTTTAGGGGAAGTTGTTAAAATGTCACATTAATCTTAAAGCTTTAACATGAGAGTTCACATAAAAGCTTAGCTTGATGAAAAAATCTTACATGACTTTGATTACCAACACATAAGAGCTAATAATGTGTATGCCATCAGATAAACACAACATTTTTTAGTATTCACTGCTAACTTATGTTTCACACATCGGTCTTAAAAATATGTTTTGCTGTGCATTTTGCAAATTATGGTAGGACAAGATCAGTATAAATGTATTCGTCCTTTATTTTCTCTGTCAAGTAATGATCGTGATAATCTCTCTTAATAGAAAAATTTACATTAATACATTGACATTTCCTAATATGGACACACTGTACAATAAGTGTTGCGCCATGTGCATGTATGTATTGGGTGTTAGGAGATTGTGTCCAAAAACAATAGCCTAGAAAACCTTTGAATATTTACATTTATTTATTTAGGTCTATTTATCTATGTGTTTCTTTCAATGAAAAGTGAAATTTTACTCCATTACTTTACGTGTATAACTCTAATTACTATATAAATCTTTCGACAATTTTGGGAATATGAAGATGTGTGAGCCATATACATCTTCATCTAGTTCACACATCAATTGTAATGAACCTTATAAGCCTTCAACAGAAAACCATATTGCCTGTATCAGAAGAATCCCTTACTGTGTGTTCAGTCTATATGGATGGTAGGAGTTTTTTGCCTTGTGCCATTAATACCCATTAATTGAGCTAACGAGAATATTGCAATGGTCCTACCAGTGCATTTAAATTCTTGAACAGCTAGATGCCTTTATCATACACAGAGGTCACACCGCCCAATATTTTTGGTAAAATAGATACCTCTCTATTTTTATATGGTCTAGTGCTGGGAATTGTCTCAATAGTGTCCTCATTTGACATATACATGTGTTTCTAATGCTAAAAAAACAAGTACCAAAGTCCTTGGTTTTATCCCTTAATTAAAACCTATGTGCTTCTGATCATCAGGGGTCACAAGCCAAGCTACAGCTATATGTACACACTTTTTAGTTTATATCTTGGCATAAATGGGGCAGGAAATGGTTATGTCAAGACGCAATAGCCTTTTCATTAGGAACTTCTGTCTTAAATTTTGGAAAGAATGCATTCACATGAACCAAAAATAAACCCATCATAAGAGGTTTAAGCATTCGAACTGTGCTTAAAGAGATTTTAAAAACATTTTTTTTAATAACAGGTTTTTACTTATTAGCTCTGTGCAGGTCCCCAACTTGCACTCCTGGCTCCTCCTCCACTTGCTGTGCCCCCATTGAAAGCAGCTTGCTATGGGGGTACACCTGTGGGCTCAATCTCTAGCTGCGCTCCCTAAGTCTGAGCCCCCCTCCCTCATCACAAGATTTCCGTGGCCGAGAGCAGGAAGAACCATTATATATAGGGACAGTGCTGGATCAAGTGAGGACTCAGGTAAGTATAAGTTGGAGTTGATGGGGCATACTGCTACCTAAACAATTTTTACCTTAACTGGTTCCCGACTGGCTACCGCATATTTACTGCGACAGTGTGGTTCTATTCCTCATGCCCGCCGCACTCTGCAGGAGTGTGCCCGCGGCTTGGGTGGACCCGAAGTCTGCCAGCAAGCCGCGATGACCTGCCAGAGAAAAAGAACGGTGAACTGCCGATGTAAACATTTGACATTTATACAGTAATCAGTGGGTATTTCAATTTCTGTACGCTGTATAAATGTCATTGGTCCCAAAAAAGTGTCAAAAATGTCCGACATGTCCACTGCAATATCACAGTCTCGATAAAAATTGCAGATCGCCGCCATTACTAGTAAAAAAAAATGTAAAAATGCCAGAAATGAATTCTCATGGTTTGTAAACGCGGCAACTTTTGCGCAAATCAATCAATAAATGCTGATTGCGATTTTTTTTACCAAAAATATGAGGAAGAATATAAATCGGTCAAAACCGATGAATACATTTTTTTTAATTTTTTTTTTGGATTTGTATTTTAGCAAAAAGTAAGAAATATTGTTTTTTTTTGCAAAATTGTCACTTTTTTGTTTATAGCGGTGATCAGTAATGACGCAGAGGTGACCAAATACCACCAAAAGAAAGCTCTATTTGTGGGAAAAAATGACGCAAATATCGTTTGGGTACAACATCGCATGACTGCGCAATTGTCAGTTAAAGCGATGCAGTGCCGTATCGCAAAACTTGCTTTGGTGCTACAGTGGGAAATCCTTCCGGGGGTGAAGTGGTTAATGCAGAGAATGTATTAAGGTAAAAATTGCTTAGGATTTAGAACTACTTTAATGATTGCACAATTGTCAGTTGTTTTACATTATTAAAATAATAGGCAAAACAAGGTAAGTAAGCATGCAGAAGATAAGTGTTTATTTCTGTTGTTTTTCAAGTGACATGAAGTCAGTGAGTCAAAAATATAGGGGGATTATAGTAATTATTTTTAACTGTATTTTGCCCCTAAGTAGAGTTGAGTGAACTTCTAGAAGTCCGGGTTCTGCTGGTTCGGCCGAACTTCGGGACAGAACCCGAACTTTGTCCCGGACC
>BLSH010509625.1:1009809-1022236 GCA_018402905.1 Glandirana rugosa
CCTTGGACAGATCAATTTGGTGACATACCAGAACCGGTGGTACGACGTCGAGTCAAAGTCCCAGAAGCTTTAGAAGAATATCGAATCCGGTAGAAATACACCTCGTTGTTAAGAAAAAAAGTCTAGGAGTCTCTCAAGAAACGGTACTCCACGGTACAACTTGAAGGTCACTGGTCATACTCTCTTACTCTCGTTATTGTAGTATAAATTGTGTGGACGAGGGGTAAGTGTGGACTCTGGAACATTGTGATTACTAAGTGTACTGTGGCCCCTCCCTTTTACCGATTAACCCGGGTTAAAAAAAAAAAAAAAAAAAAGAAAATGTTCAAATTGGGCCCAATTAGCCATTTTCCCTCCCCGGTGTCATGTGAATCATTAGTGTTACAAGGTCTCAGGTGTGAATGGGGAGCAGGTGTGTTAAATATGATGTTATTGCTCTCATTCTCTCATACTGGTCACTGGAAGTTCAACATGGCACCTCATGGCAAAGAACTCTCTGAGGATCTGAAAAAAAGAATTGTTGCTCCACATAAAGATGGCCTAAGCTATAAGAAGATTTCGAAGACCCTGAAACTGAGCTGCAGCATGGTGGCCAAGACCATACAGTGGTTTAACTAGACAGGTTCCACTCAGAACAGACCTCACCATGGTCGATCAAAGAAGTTGAGTGCACATGCTCAGCGTCATATCCAGAGGTTCTCTTTGGGAAATAGATGTATGAGTGCTGCCAGCATTGCTGTAGAGGTTGAAGGGGTGGGGGGTCAGCCTGTCAGTGCACAGACCATACACCGCACACTGCATCAAATTGGTATGCATGGCTGTCGTGCCAGAAGGAAGCCTCTTCTAAAGATGATGCACAAGAAAGCCTGCAAACAGTTTGCTGAAGATATGCAGACTAAGGACATGGATTACTTGATGGACAATTACTTGTCCTGTGGCCTGATGAGACCAAGATAACATTTTTTGGTTTAGATGGTGTCAAGCGTGTGTGGCAGCGACCAGGTAAGGAGTACAAAGACAAGTGTGTCTTGCCTACAGTCAAGCATGGTGGTTGGAGTGTCATGGTCTAGGGCTGCATGAGTGCTGCCGGCACTGGGGAGGTACAGTTCATTGAGGGAACCATGAATGCCAACTTGTACTGTGACACACTGAAGCAGAGCATGATCCCCTCCCTTCAGAGACTGGGCCACAGGGCAGTATGCCAACATAATGACCCCAAACACACCTCCAAGATGACCACTGCCTTGCTAAAGAAACTGAGGGTAAAGGTGATGGACTGGCCAAGCGTGTCTCCAGACCTAAACCCTATTGAGCATCTGTGGGGCATTCTCAAATGGAAAGTGGAGGAGCGCAAGGTCTCTAACATCCACCATTTCCGTGATGTTGTCATGGAGGAGTGGAAGAGGACTCCAGTAGCAACCTGTGAAGCTCTGGTGAACTCCATGCCCAAGAGGGTTAAGGCAGTGCTGGAAAACAATGGTGGTTACACAAAATATTGACACTTTGGCCCCAATTTGGACATTTTCACTTAGGGGTGTACTCACTTTTGTTGTCAGTTGTTTAGACATTAATGGCTGTGTGTTGAGTTATTTTGAGGGGACAGAAAATTTACACTGTTATACAAGCTGTACACTCACTACTTTACATTGTAGCAAAGTGTAATTTCTTCAGTGTTGTCATATGAAAAGAATAAAATATTTACAAAAATGTGAGGGGTGTACTCACTGTTGTGAGATACTGTATATATATTGTATATATGCTGTATATATCTATTGACAAAAAGTGACAAAATACTTGAACCGGATGTAAGGATTATTTGACCAGAATTGCATTAAAGCAGGTCACTCAATCAGTGGAATAAAGGCCAGAACACATTTTTCAGGTTTTTGCTATCACCACCTATCGATCGATCATAAAGAAAGGAAATGAGGATAATCATCCTTTCTTCTCACAGGGAGATTTTTTGACTCCCTACTTATGTCCTATTTCTTGATCATTGTAGAATCACAGTGCCATCTCTTGGTTTTGTTTTTCACCTGAACATCAAGAGTTTATATTGGTGTGTATGTATGTATATATATATATATATATATATATATATGGTATTATGATATACATGTTATATATGGGATTGTGGGAATGATTAATCATTTTCATTTGTGTGGACTTTCCAAAATGTAGTGTCTTTATAAGAGGTTTTTTAACACACCCAGAGCTAAAAAAAAAACCCTGAAAAATTATAACACATATATACTGTAAATATCACGAGTATCTAAAATTGTAGAAATTAGACATGTGCAGAACGAAAAAATGTGTTTAGTTTAGATTCGTTATTTACATAAATTCATAAATTTGTTTATTTAGATTTGTTTCATGCGTTTCATTCATTTTCAGAATTCCATTTGTTTATTCGTTTTCAAATCGATTCAAAAAGTTTTCAAATCAATTTCGAATAGTTTCCGAATCCAAATCATTTTTAAATTCAAATCATTTACGAATTTGAATAGTTTTAGAATTTGAGCAGTTATCTAATTTGAAATGTTTTCCAATTTCCAAAGAGCATAAAATAGAATAGAAAATAAAGGAATAGAGTAGAAAAAATGTAATGCAATAGAAAAGAATATAACAGAAAATGAAAGAATATAATATAACAGAGTATAACAGAACAAAATAGGATAGAAAATAAAAGAACAGAATAGAATGGAATAGAATAGAATATAAAGGAATAGAATAGAATAGCATAAAATAGAAAGCATAGAATAAAATAAAATAGAAAGATTATAACCATCTTCTGAAATTCAAATAGAATAGAAAAGAATAGCATTAAAATAGTATAGAATAGAAATAATATAACCTTTTAACCAAATTCAAATAGAATCAATTCGATTTTGAAAAGAATAGAAAATAATAGATTTGAATATTGCTTGTTTTAATTATATTCTTTTCTATTCTATCATAGTCTATTCTATTCTTTTTTTCTATTCTATTCTTTTCTATTCTAGTCTTTTCTTATGTATGCAAATCTGATATTCAAATTACATAAGATAATTATATTGTTTCTATGTTATTCTATTCTATTTGTTTCTATTATATTCTAGTCTATTCTGTTCTTTTATTTTCTATTTTATTGTGTTCTGTTTTACTCTATTATATTCTATTCTTATATTTTCGGTTATATTCTTTTCTAGTCTATTATTTTTTTTCTATTATATTCCTTTATTTTCAATTCTATTTTATTCTCTTTGGAAAGTGGAAAACTATTCAAATTTGAAACATTTTCAAATTCTAATTTGAAAATTATTTGAATTTGAAAACTTTTCAAATTTGAAAAGTATTCGAAAACGATTCAAATTTGAATATCGTCCAAAATGTTTTTTTCGTTTTTTCGGATTCATTTAAATTCGGTACTATTGTAATTTGAATACATCCATATTTCAGAAAAACTAAAATTTGTCCAAATTTTAATTCAGAATGAAACGAACCTCCCATGTGTAGTAGAAGTAAACCATTACTGCACAAAGGTTTATCTTCAATGACAGGAACAGCTTTTACTAGTAGCTTAAAAAAGGAATGATAAAGAAGAAAAAACGGCAAGATTTCAAATGGTAATGAAATTGTGTTCATCAACTGGATTTCACTGATATAGTTTTGGGTATAAAGTGTGCAGTAAAATTGCACTTTCTGCAGCAAAGTTCTTACTTTCATATATTGTGCCGCACTGCAATGTTTGTTAGCTTGATGTAGAGCTAAGAATGAAATAGCCTCTGTGTATGATACTGTATCTATGAGCTCCAGGAGCTCTCAGATGCTCTCTTGTTTTGATTGTTGCCCTTTTTGGAAATTCATCTATGGCTCAGTCCTACTCTGACTATTGTAAGTAATTCCTAGATGTGTAAAATTACTAGTGAAAGCCTAGTATGGCAAGTTTTACATCACTGATGTTCCCTTCAGTTTTGTTCTATTTGCTCATAGGTATTCTACTCCTGATAAAATCCAACAACCTATTAGGTTAGTTGGTATGTGTTTCATTTGGGCAGAGGCACATTTCAATAGTCTTGTGGATTCTCCAAAGCAGTATAACATTTTGGTAGTTTTATAACAGAGATTAGAAAAATTGTCAATTCTATTCCATACCCCCTACTGAGTTCCAAAACAGACATACGTGTCCAAATAAACACATTGTAGAGAAAAAAAATATTTTGCTATGAGCACACATACATTACTTGTCAAATATACCACTGGGGTATTAGACAGGTACCTAGTTGTTGGTAAAAAAAAACAGAAACAGTAGGTAAGTTCACAACTTTTTGAGGCTTCTTGCATTGTAAGGATAGCACCAACTGCAAATGCTGTGAACATGGAAGGCATAGCATTTTTTGGTGCATCATTAAGCTTGTAATTCAGTTGATATTGAATACTGTACAGGAGCATAACCAACCTGCAAAGTATTTCAGTTTTTCATCCAGACATTACTTACATTTGCTAGTTCACACCACTCTTTTGCACCTGCCTATAATGCTAGCACACCCTCCTTGTTGCCTCCCACAAAGCATGCAGTAAAAAAAAAATCCAGGAATAAAAGGTTTCTCATAGCCACCAATCAGATTCTAAGTTGGCTTGGAAGTGTCATTGTGATTGGTAAAGCAGAAAGCAATCAAAGAAAGACCAGCATGAATTTTAAAAAGACACATTGCCTATTCTACAGGGGAATGCACTAATTGTCGAGAACTCACTCTCAGCTAGGGTTGCCACCTCATCCCTTTAAACCCGAACACATATGAATTACACAGGTTCTGTGGCTGATTAAGGTGGTAATTTAACTCACTTGGTGCCTTATCTACATTACAATAGTCTCAGAACCCGTGTAATTAATATGTGTTCGGGTTTAAAGGGATGAGGTCACAACCCTACTCTCAGCCCTGTTGAGAACACCCATGCAATGCAAATCTAGTGCGGGAAAAAAAAGGTACATACATCTTTTTTTCTGAATCTCTTGCGAGTTCAGCCATACAACTGTATGGCTGAACTCGCACTGCTAAGAGATCGCATGTGATCGGCACCTGCAGTGCGGGTGCGAGTCACTTGCAATCTCTGAGATCACACTAGTGTGAACCCGGGCTCACTGTAATTAACTTCTTATGGACTGCCCCACGCATATATACTGCGGCAGGGTGGCACTGGGTCTGGGGCGCACGCACGCCACTTGAGACCCGCTCCCATTGTGATTGGTCATTGCTCTCAAGAGAGGCGGTGGTCTGCTTATGTAAACAAGGCAGACCATCGTTCTGTGAGAGGGGAAGAGGGAGATCTTGTGTTTCTGCTCAGCAGAAACGTGTATCTCTGCCTTCCCCCAGTCAAAGCACCCCCCTACAGTTTGAAAGCACCCCCTAGGAGCACATTTAACCCTTTGTTCGATCCCCTAATGTTAACCCCTTCCCTGCATTTTATTTAGCACTGATCATTGTAATAATGTCATTGGTCCCCAAAAGGTGTCAAAAGTGTCAGTTAGGTGTCCGATTTGTCCACCGCAATGTCACAGTTCCACTAAAAATTGCTGATCGCCGCCATTACTAGTAAAAAAAAATAAATAAATAAAAATTCCATAAATATGCTTATTGGGAGTTTTTTTTTTACCAAAAATATGTAGCAGAATACACATTGGCCTAAATTGATGAATACATTTGATTTTTTACATTTTTTTATTGGGTTTGTTTTATAGCATGTTATAGCGCAAAAACTAAAAACCACAGAGGTGATCAAATACCACCAAAAGAAAGCTCTATTTGTGGGGGAAAAAAGACATCAATTTTATTTGGATACAGTGTCGCAGGACCGCGCAATTGTCAGTTAAAATAACGCAGTGCCATATTATTGTTCTTAGAACAATAATATGGCTCTCTAAGCAATGGCTGTAAGAAACTTTCCCTATAGAACTTGGAGATGATTTTAGAACAATAATATGCGTCTCTAAGCAATGGCTGGAAGAAACTTTCCCTATAGAACTTGGAGATGATTTTAGAACCATAATATGCGTCTCTAAGCAATGGCTGGAAGAAACTTTCCCTATAGAACTTGGAGATGATTTTAGAACCATAATATGGCTCTCTAAGCAACGGCTGGAAGAAACTTTCCCTATAGAACTTGGAGATGATTTTAGAACAATAATATGGCTCTCTAAGCAATGGCTGGAAGAAACTTTCCCTATAGAACTAGGAGATGATTTTAGAACAATAATCGGTCCCTCTAAGCAACAGCTGGAAGAAACTTTCCCTATAGAACTTGAAGAAAATCATCTCCAAGTTCTATAGGGAAACTTTCTTCCAGCTGTTGCTTAGAGGGACAGATTATTGTTCTAAAATCATCTCCTAGTTCTATAGGGAGAGGTTCCTGCTGTTGCTTAAAGGGATAGATTATTGTTTCTTGCACACAATTAAAAAGTGCATCTACATTGCTGGTTTAAAAAAAAAAAAAATTCTAAAAACTACATTTGCGTCCAGCGGTGCATTTCTTGAGCAAAAATAAAAAAATGTCTACATTGCTGGTTTAAAAAAAAAAAATCCAAAAACTACATTTGCGGCCAGCCGTGCATTTCTTGCAAAAAAATAAAAAAAACTGTGTTGGCTACCTCCTCCTTCTCCACCGCCACTTTCACCGCCTCCTCAACCTCCAACCCCACATCCACCTCAATTTTTGATTTTTTTTATGTGATTTTAGCTTAAAAATTATTTTAAGTTATTTCCCTATCCCCATTTCTTTGTAGGGCACTAGTCCGACTCTTACCCCCATTTTCCTTCCTTTTGCAGACCTCTAGGACTTGCCAGGACTTTGTTACAGCCATTTTGTGTCTAAAAGTTCGGGTCCCCATTGATTTCAATGGGGTTCGGGGTCCGGGACAAAATCGGGTCAAGTCCGGTCCCGAACCCGGACTTTTTCCCGAAGTTCGGCCGAACCTGCAGAACCCGAACTTCCAGAGGTTCGATCAACTCTAGTTAAGACACGACCAATATTTGCTGACATACAGTAGAAAATGAGCCCAAACTGTGGTCACTTTACAAAACAGGAAAATGTTCTTGTCATAAAAGGTGGTAATTTAGTAATGGTTAGTACTGCCAATTAATTCTTGACAACACATGCTGCAATCAGTAACTGTGTATCAAACTAGTGGTTAAAAAAGCACATTGATCAATAATGCTTGAGCTCTGAGGAATATGGAAAGCTAATTTTGCAGAGAGTAGGTGACACATATTTGGCCCTGCAATGATTGCATATGGAATACTGTGAGGTTGATTTACTAAAACTGGAGAGTGCAAAATATGGTGAAGCTCTGCATGGTAGCCACTCAGCTTCTAACTTCAGTTTGTTCAATTAAGCTTTGAGAAAAAAGACCTAGACGCTGATTGGTTTCTATGCAGAGCTGCGCCAGATTATGCACTCTCCAGTCTTAGTAAATCAACCCTTGTGTGTTTTCAGAGAGTTCCTCCCTACTGGCTTTGGGATAGAGCGTGTAAAATACATAGAGGAGATTTACTATGACTGAAGCAGACATAATCTGGAGCAGCTGTGCATGGCTATCAATCAGCTTCTAGATTTCATTTTCAAAGCTGAACTCCAGGAATTCAACTACTTTGTAAAGTGTTCTGGATTAGTAGGGGTTAAGTCTAATGATGTGTATGTCACCTGGTGCACTTATACTTTTAACCAGTTCGACTCCAGAGCAATTTTTTTTCTTTGTCACATACATGTAAAAATCCTAATTTTGTGCAATAAAATTACATAAACCCCCAGAACATGATATATTTTCTGAAAGCAGAGGCCTTGTAGAATAAAAAGGTGATCATTGCAAATTTTTGTTTCATGTGATATTTGCGCAACTGTTTATTAAACGCAAATTTTCTGAAAAAAATATAATAAAATAATTTTAGTGCAAAACCACACCATATGACACCTAGCTACTTTGGTTAAAATATAAAAGATGAGGTTGCATCGAGTAAATAGATAGCTAACATTCCATGTTTTAAAATTGCGTGCGCCCGCGATATTGGAAAAACCTGCCCAAAAATCATCATAGGTGACGCTTTAGAAGCCATTAAAGCTCATCAATTAGAGTTAACTAGGAGCTCTTGTGCTAGAATTATTGTGCTCACGCTGGCGTTTGCGGCGATATGTCACATATGTGGTGCAAGCGTGGTTTACATACCTGTACGCACCCTGGGCTTGAGTTTGCATTTGAGCAGGTGTGGGGGGCAATGGGGGTTTTAACATTTTTTTTTAAAAATTTGAATATATTTTATTATCATTTTATTATTTTTTAAATTTACTTTTACATGATTGCTATCACAAGGGGTTAATAAACCTTGTGATAACCTTTTTAATAAAAAAATGTGATAGCATTAAAACAGAAAGGACTTTACCCCCATAGGTGGTATTATACTGGCAAGCATTACTCCAACAATTTTTTATGTAAAACCGTATAACAATTTTATTATGTAGAACAAGTGAGTACAGAAATTATCAAAATATATGCAATAATAAAGTGCATATGATTAAAATGTCACAATTACATAGGTAGATAACAGATGGTAGATGACTCCATTCACCCAACGTTTCAGGTACAAAAAACCTTTCCTCAGGGGTGTTTATAAAGAAGAAGCTTGATTGTTTCAGCTATGATAGTTGTGCATGCATAGCCTGGTAAGACACTGCTGTGCGATGATGTTAAAGATCAAAGGGGACACCTCCTTGATGAGACAGCTCAGGATACCTCATAAATCGTCTCACGGATGTCCACCCAAAATGGGTTTAGCTGCAAAGTGGGTGCCCAAGAACAGGATATACCTGATATGGTGGAGTGTTGCTCCAACTGCTAATCAAGGCAAATCAATATAGCCCCACTATGAGTCATATAGGAGCGGTCCTTATCTCTCTATGTCCAGCGTTCCGATCCCGGCTCAGCAGAATGCCAGTCAGTATTCCTAATCACTGCTGCACCAGTCACAGTGCCCCTGATCACCTCCACACCAGACATATTGCCCCTAATCACTGCCACACCATTCACAGTGTTCCTGATCACCTCCATACCAGTTGAGGTGTCCCTGGTCACTGCCACACCAGTCCCAGTGTCCCTTATTACCACCTAACCAGTCCTAGTGTCCCTGATCACTGTCAAATTTGTCATAGTGTCATCATAAGGACTTGTTCACATGTGCAATGTTCTCCGAAGAGCTATCCAAGCTCAAATCAGAATATTTGACAGGCAGTGAGAAAGCATTGTATCACTTTCAAAACACATGCTTTAACCCTTTGTCCCCTTACATAAGCATTAATTTGAATGGGTCACGATCAGTGAGCATACAGAGGTTATAATTCCTGTCACGGCTGCAAAACCAGGCATCACAGCCATGGTAGGTGTACATCCCTGTCTGCTGCCTCTGCAGTTAAAGGGAGTAGTGGTTGAAGGATGTGAAGACCACGGCTTAACAGCAAGGTTTTACCACCCCTCAACCTCATTTGTGAATGAGCCCTAAAAGTGCAGCCAGTCACCACCACACCAGCCACAGTATCACCAGACCAGTGTAGCTAGAATCAGTGTTTCAGATTGCCACCACATCAGACCATTGCAGAAAGCAACAGTTTTCCCAATCATGGCCACACCGCACCGATCCCAGTGAATGTGTTTTTTGTTGTAATTCTAAGTATGTACTTGTGAGAAACACCTTTTAAAAAATTTTTTTCATTTTAATTTCCAATTTTCTAAAAACTTGTGGCAATATAATGAAGTCTTCAAAAGATTTACCATGCCTCTTAAAAATACCTTGGGGTGTTCACTCAACACAATGTGGCCATTTTGTATGTGTTTCTACTGTCCTGGTGCTCCAGGGCCTCCACAAATGTAATAGGCAGTCAGGAAATGAGATGCATAATTTGTGCCTCTGGAAAGCCTAAAGGTGCTCCTTTGATTTTGGGCCCTTCTATGTGGCAAAGCTGTGGAAAAGTCTCACACATATGGTATTGCCATACTCAGGAGGTGTATAAGAATGTGTTTTGGGTTGTAATTCAAAGTATGTCTATGAGCTGCGTTAGAAATATCTTATTAATTGACAGCTTTGTGTAAGAAAATACATTTTCATTTGTTCCTGCATTTTCCAAAAACTTGTGTCAAAAAATGATATTTTCAAAAGACATGTTATGTACATAATTTGTGCTTTCCAAAATTGGGTAATTTTGTGAGTGTTTCCACTGTCCTGGTGCCCCAGGACTTCCAAAAATGTGATAGGTAGTCAAGAAATTAAATGTGAAATTATGTCTCTGGAGTGCCTACAGGTGTTCCTTTAATTTTGGGTCCCTCTATGCATCTGGGCTTTGAAAAAGTCTCACATATGTGGGATCCTCATACTCAGGAGGCATAGCAGAATGTATTTTGAGGTGTACTTGTATATATGCCTATGCTGTGTGTGAGAAATAACTTTATAAATACATTTTATTTAATTTATTCATGCCCCAAAAAATTGTGACAAAAAATGCAACTTCAAAAAACTCACCATGGCTCTTACTAAATACCATGGAATGTCTACTTTTCAAAAAGTGGTAATTTTGTGAATGTTTGTACTGTCCTGGCATTTTACGGCCTCAAGAAATGGCACAGGTATTCAATACATCAGGATTAATAATTTTTTTCTTTTCAAATACAGTATCTCACAAAAGTGAGTACACCCCTCACATTTTTGTAAATATTTTATTATATCTTTTCATATGACAACACTGAAGAAATTACACTTTGTTACAATGTAAAGTAGTGAGTGTGCAGCTTGTATAACAGTGTAAATTTATAGAGTTGATCGAACCCGTGGATGTTCGGGTTCGGTGGGTTCGGTCGAACTTCTGGAAAAAGTCCGGGTTCGGTACCGAACTTGACCCCAACTTTCCCCCGAACCCCATTGAATTCAATGGGGACCCAAACTTTTCGGCACAAAAATGACTGTAAAAGAGTCCTGGAAAGTGCTAGAGGGCTGCAAAATGATTTTAGAACAATAATCTGTTCCTTACAGCAACAGCAGGAACCTGACCCTATAGAACTAGGAGATGATTTTAGAACAATAATCTGTCCCTCTAAGCAGTAGACTCTACTTAGTCTAGTCAGATCTTTCTGTAATGCAGGATGAGATCTGCAATCTGTCCCTAAAAGCAGTAGTAGTAGTAATCTCTACCTATCTATCTATCTGCAACCTGTCCCTAAAATCAGTAGTAGTAGTAATCTCTACCTATCTATCTATCTGCAATCTGTCCCTCACAGCACCGGCAGCATCCTCTCCCTACACTATTCAGAGAGCGTGTGACATGCAGCACTATGACTCCAGCCTCATATAGAGGCTGGGTCCCATGATGCACTGGCCAATCACAGCCATGCCATTAGTAGGCATGGCTGTGATGGCTTCTAGGGAAAACCAGTGAAACGCTTGTTGATTACAAGCACTCAACACTATACATTTGTTGCCCCCTCAAAATAACTCAACAGACAGCCATTAATGTCTAAACCGCTGGCAACAAAAGTGAGTACACCCCTAAGTGAAAATTTCCAAAGTGGGCCTAGTTAGCCATTTTCCCTCCCCGATGTCATGTGACTCATTAGTGTTACAAGGTCTCAGGTGTGAATGAGGAGCAAGCGTGTTACATTTGGTGTTATCGCTCTCACTCTCTCATACTGGTCACTGGAAGTTCAAAATGGTACCTCATGGCAAAGAACTTGCTGAGGATCTGTAAAAAAAGAATTGTTGCTCTACATAAAGATGGCCTAGGCTATAAGAAAATTACCAAGACCCTGAAACTGAGCTGCAGCATGGTGGCCAAGACTATACAGCTGTTTAACAATACAGGTTCCACCCAGAATAGGCCTCACCATGGTCGACCAAAGAAGTTGACTACATGTGCTCAGCGTCATATCCAAAGGTTGTCTTAGGGAAATAGACTTATGAGTGCTGCCAGCATTGCTGCAGAGGTTGAAGGGGTGTGGGGGGGGGGTCAGCCTGTCAGTGCTTAGATCATATGTCGCACACTGCATCAAATTGATTTGTATCACTATCATCCCAAAAGGAAGCCTCTTGTAAAGATGATGCACAAGAAAGCCTGCAAACAGTTTGCTGAAGACAAGTAGACTAATGACATGGATTACTGGAACCATGTCCTGTGGTCTGATGAGACCAAGTTAAACTTATTTGGTTCAGATCTTGACAAGTGTGTGTGGTGGCAAACAGGTGAAGAGTACAAAGACAAGTGTGTCTTGCCTACAGTCAAGCATGGTGGTGGGAGTGTCATGGTCTGGGGCTGCATGAGTGCTGCCAGCACTGGGGAGCTACAGTTCATTGAGGGAACCATGAATGCCAACATGTACTATGACATAGTGGAGCAGAGCATGATCTCCTCCCTTCAGAGA
>BLSH010509625.1:1150379-1164421 GCA_018402905.1 Glandirana rugosa
ACGAAAACAGAAATGGGGGGGGGGGGGGGCTGTCAGAGAGGTGGGAGAGACGGTCTGAAAGTGGCAGAGAGGGTGGAGAGACTGTCGGGGGGGGGGGGGGGTAAAGACAAAAGCATATGAGCACACAGATTCCCAGGACACTCTCCTTATATGGGTGAAAGTAATGAAAAAGGGATACAGGAGCTGATTTATCATGGTTCTACACCAAAAGGTTGGTATCTGTCCAAAAAATAATAATGAACAGCTGCTACTGAGTGTGAAACATATATATAAAATAGGCTATTACTGCAGCCACTGACACAAGTTATGAGTATCCAATGCTGTCACTGATACCGGCACTGGGAATTATTATTGCAGTCAATGGCACCAATGCTCTGATTTTTGTTGCAGCCAACTGCAGTCTGTTCACATAATTTGTAATCAAAACATCTTTGCCATTCGGAAGATTCTCTCCAACTGCTTTGCATATTATTTTATATATACTGTGATTCTGTACTTGCCAAATATGCTGCATAAATCTCCCTCCACTGAGTCTGGCTGCATCCATTTTAACTGTGGGCAGCTGAAGATGCTGCCTCTTCATATCCTGGATTTACACAGACACACAGAGGCACACCTCCAGCCCTGCAGCTTTCATTGGCCCTCTTATGACTCACCCCCCCTTCCTGGCAAACTCTCACAAGAGTGAGAGAGAGAGCTGTGTATGATGTCAAACGCCTAGGCTATTTATCAGAGAAGAAACAGGAAGTGGGCTGTATAAGGTATTTACTGGCAGAAAAAAAAATGTTTTACTATCCAAATTTAAAACAACAAGAGCAGAGGATTTAATAGTGAAGGTGAAGAGAAGGAACAAGATATTTCCGACTTTTTAGTTCTTACCTGACTTATCACCATTTATTAAAGACCTCACTAAGAACTTATTACATCTAGTATAATGTACAAAACAACACATGTGCAGAACTTATTAATGTTGTCTTATGTGCTTATATTTTAAAGTTGCCTTAAAGTGTAGATAAACCCCAAATCTACCATATACAGTATTTCAGTATCTTTGGCATAATGCAGTATACAATTTTCTTAAGCAAATCATATTTTTAAATCTGTTATAAATTTCTTACTTGGAAATCATGCCAACAACAGGACTTTCTGTTGACGACTGACAATGCTAAGCCTTTTCCTTGCAATTAGTAGCAGCTCTGTAAGCCTGCCATGTGCACTTCTACATTTGGTTGTTTGGCTGCTTATCAGGTATGTGTATTCCTCCTGCAGACCTGATAGATAACAGTACAGCCATCTTAAGGTGCTTGCACAGCAGGCTGACAACATTGCTAATTGAGAGACAGTGTTGTCAGCCTTCAATAGGAAATCTTAGTAGTGGGATCTCCAGGTAAGAAACTTTGAAATGGGTTCACAAAAACATATTTGCTTAACCCCTTCATGCCGACGTAGCACAAATATGTGGCCTCACGGAACTGGGCTTTTTTCCATGGGGCCGCATGTATGTGTTTTTCCCTTTGTGCTGGGAGCATGCCACATGGTATGCTCCCAGCACAGAGACCGGGGTCTCACTGAGAGCCCCAGGCCCCATACTAATGATCGGGACCTGGATCTCCCAATTCTGGATCATCTGATTGCTGTGGTAGCCTCTGATTGGCTACCACAGTGATCATTCACTGTAAAACTCACCTTTGTGTTTTTTTTTTCTTTCTTTCCATGCAGAAAAAGAAAAAAAAAGCTTCTGTAAATTTTTTTTTTAAATAAATAAAATAATAAAAAATAAAGAAAAAATACCTAGAGCAAGGTTTCATCTAGGTCAGTGCAGGGTTAGTGTATGGGTCAATTAAGGGTCAAAGGTCAAGGTCAGGGTCAGTATATTTTGAGCAGGATTTTTTTTTATAATTAGTATCAGGGTCAGTTAGTGTCAGTGTGTTTTAGGTAGGACAAAAAAAGAAGCAAAATGCTCACTATTGCGGCTAGGCTGTAATATGGGTACAAACAACAAATAACATACACATATTTGGTATCGTTGAAATCATCAGGAGTAGGATAATTTATTTTGGGTTGTTCTTTGGGGGTAGGTTATGGTAGTAACAAGAAATATACAGCTACATTTAAATATATATATTGTTTTACTATTTTGGGCCAGTTTTTCTTTGATAATAAAAAAAAATCAGAAGATATCCATAACTATTTACTACCACAAGAAAGCCCAATTTGTACTGAAAAAAATAAGGTATAATCCTCCGGGATGCACAAAGTAGTTGTGATGATATGTACGGGTTTACTAACACATGTCAAAATTACCAAATTGTGCTTAGGCTTTTAAATTTGTTTTACACTTAGGTGTGAAGGGGTTAAGAAAACTGTATACAGTAAGGCATTATGCCAAACATACCAAAAAAATAGATTCTATAGATACATACTTTGACCCCTTCCCAACCACAATCAGTAAATTAGCATTCCAAGACACAACTCCTTGTGTTGAGAGAACATTAATCTGTTTCATTTTAGAATTAGAGTCACTGACAACCGATAGTCTTAAACCAACAATCAGGAAACAATCAGCGTAATTTACATTATGTGGTGACCATGAAAGTCAATCACTGTGATCAGAGTACCTTTGTACACAAACAAACTTGCTGGCTGCAGCTGTCATTGTGCCTTGCACCGAGAGATAGTTTGTGATGGCTGCAGCTGCCACAGTTCAATACAGTGGGGTTGATTTACTAAAGCTGGAGAGTGCAAAATCTGGTGCAGCTCTGCAAAGAAACCAAACAGCTTTCAGGTTTTATTATCAAAGCTTAATGGAAGAAGCTGAAGTTAGAAGCTGATTGGCTATCATGCACAGCTGCACCAGATTTTGCACTCTCCAGTTTTAGTAAATAAGCCCCAGTGTGTGACAAAAATTGGTTGGTTAAAATCACTTTTTTTTTAAAGAATATATAAACCCAACAATGTATATTCCTGATATGTGCCTGTTTTACCATATACTGAAAAAGTATCCTATTCTCTGTATTTCTTCCTTTGTGTGAGATCCCTGGTGTTCCTGTCAGTCACTTTGCTTTCCTATCAAAAACTGACCACACTAGGCAGGAGAGCACAGCGCGGTAAGTTCTTTAGCTGTGTTGAGAACTCAGCCTCCTGTCCTCTAATGATCAGACGTGTCCATACCCCCCCAACACAGCCATTCGCTGTAGGCATACATCAGTGGCAGCATGGCCCTTTAAACAGGCTCTGTACTTATTACTGAGAATTTATGGTGAAGAGAAGGAACAAGATATTTCCCACTTTTTAGTTCTTACCTGACTTATCACCATTTATTAAAGACCTCACTAAGAACTTATTACCATGATAAGCTGTGAAAAGTCTTCTTACAGCTTATCACTATATTTTAACCATTTATTAAAGGTACGCCTATCAGAGAAATAATAATCTGCTATATTTTACCATTCACCTTAATTATGTGAATTAATAGTATCCTTTGAATCACTTACCGATTTTTTTCTTAGTAGGTATAGAATAGTTATACCAACTGCTAAATAATTCCCATGCTGTGTTTACCTTATTTAAAGTACACTTCCTATGAGGAAATTAATATATAAATCTCACCTAACTGAGATCATGTGTAAGAGTCTGTGTGGGTACAGGCACAGGACTTTCACAATGCTGAACAAGTACCACAAGTACCTATTGTAGTTCCCTCAGACTCCTAGGGAACTTATAAAATGTACCAAAATCTTGAATCCATTGGTCCACTGGTTACTTCTTATTAGACATGGGCTGAACGACCCCCTGGTTCGGTTCACGGCAGAGCTTTCAAACACCGCAAGAGTTCGGAATCGTATAACAAACCCCACTGAAGTATATGGGACCCGAACTGGAAAAATCAAAAGTGCCCATTTTAAAGGCTTATATGCAAATAATTGGGCATACAAAGGTTATGGCAGTCCGTATACTGCCCTGGGAAAAAAAAGTTTGTAGAAAAAATTGTTTTTAAAATGAGCGGTGATTTACTGATGCTTAAAACCATAAAAATGATAAATACCAATAAAAATAAAAAAAATCCTTATTTAGATACATACAACTTCGGCATGCATTCAGAGCACAATTCCCTCTTGCTACGAACCCAATCGTAGAAGCAATCAAACGCGTAGATCCTACAAAACTGATCTCCCATTTCTATAACACGCTGCACCAACTCTCATCCTCAGTACTAGCATATGTACAAAAAAATAGATGGGAAGTAGACGTGGGAGCAATGGAGGATGAGGAATGGAGTGAAGTCCTAGACACTTGTAAAATGGTTTCGTTATGACTAGCTGACAGACTAACACAGATTTACATCATGCATAGGGCATATATAACACCATTAAGGCTGTCTAGATTTAAACGAGAGCAAATGGTTTCCTGTCCGATGTGTACCGGGAAACAGTAACATTCTACCACTTACTATGGACATGTTCTGAAATACAGGGTTTATGGTCTCAAGTAATGAAATTCCTACATGACATGATAGGATCCCCCCTCCCACTGTGACCCAAAATATGTCTCCTAGGAATATTTCCAGAACCAGATATAGACACATTTCTGAAAGTAATCCTAGCACTTTTCTCAGCCCGGAAAGTGATAGCCAAACTTTGGATGAGAAACACATCTCCAGATCTCAAAAGCTGGATAGTTGAGGTAAATAATACCTTACCATATAAAAAACGTATATATACGCATAGAGGGTGCCCATCCAAATACAAGAAAATCTGGAAAAGATGGATACAAGTCCCAGAGATGTGTCTTTGAAAAGGAAAACAAAACACTCTTTCATTGGTTTATATTTCTTTATTGCAGCAATATATTAGACTCGACTCATAGGGGTTGATTTACTAAAGCTGGAGAGTGCAAACTCTGGTGCAACTCTTCATAGAAACCAATCAGCTTTCAGGTTTTATTGTCAAACCTTAATTGAACAAGCTGAATTTAGAAGCTGATTGGCTACCATGCTCAACTGCACCAAATGTTACACTCTCCAGCTTAAGTAAATCAATCCCATAGTGTCTCCTACACCTTAACATAAGGGGGGAAACTATATATCACTCATAAAAGAGGTACTGGGTTCTGCACTATTATCAAATGCTAAACAATGTAATTCAGACTCTTCACATTGGAAAGCGGATAAGCATAACAGACATCCATTGTAACCATGATTTATGCTGATCTAATAACAATTGTAACGGTGATATTGATGTCTGTTTGTATCACAACAAAGTTGTGTTGAAGTTAAGAAAAAAAAAAATCCTTTAAATATAGTACCTGAGGGTTCCCCTTAGTCTGCTTGTAAAGTAGCACACCTGTACCGTATATTGAACTTGCTGAAGCAATAATGAACTTTATAAAGCCAAACTAAATTACATTTTCCCTGCAAGCTTTCTAGATACATTCTGTATGATGAGGTCACAATTTAGTGTACTAAGAACAAGATTAGAGATTTTATGGATAAATTCTGGTGTGTCTTTCGCAGACTTTGGATAGTAGTAACAGGTGCAGAAAAATTGGGCTTTGGGTTTTGGTGGTGCCTTCACACCGTAACCCCATTATGCCCTCACTCGACTTCCTGCCAAAGAGGGGAATGGATCTGATCGTCTCTCCCCCACTACTGACAGATCCGGTAAGCGGCAGAGATGACCAGGACGCAGCATGAGGGGGGCAACTCTCCCACCACAGATAAAAGTGATCTTGTGACGAATCCACCGCGGAGACCACTTTTAATCCTAAAGCGGACTGCCCGCCATTGAAGAGAATACTCGGGTTATGGCAGCTATCTGCTGCCATAACAACTGTATTCAGCGTCAAAGGACCGATATATATCGACGGCGGGTGGTCTTGAAGTGATTGATGTGTCCTCAAGAGATTTCACTTTCTGCTCTTTCTGTGGGGACAGAATAAGTTCCGAGACTCCTCGAGTCATTGAGGATTACAGTATTTGGAACTGCCTCCTCCCAGCCATGTACTACTCCCAAGGATTCTGTGGATGGAAAACCATCTGTTAAGAGTTGACATATGTCTGCTTCAATGCCTCCAAAACTGCCAGTATTCCTCTTCCTCCTCCCTCTCCTCTTGTGTGTTGTGTGGTATCACAAAAATGGTGTTTGCATAAAGTGGGCCTTGAGAGTAAAGGAAGTCCTCCTCTTCCTCCCGCTGCTCTGCCTTGAGTGCCTTGTTCATAATACCACGCAGAATCTGCTCCAGCAGGAACACAACAGGGATTGTGTCACTGATGCATGCATTGTCACAGCTCACCATCCTTGTGTCCTCCTCAAATGGTGACATTTGAGGAGGCCGGCTTGGCTTTTTTTCCCCATTTGTGTGGGGAAGAAAGGCCGAGCTGGCCTGAGCCCGTCATTGTGCCATACTCACATGGGTACTTATTGACGGCCCTCTGCTGCTCATGCAGCCACTGCAGCATTGCCAAAGTCAAGTTCCACCTGGTGGGCATGTCGCAAATCAAGCAGTTTATGGGCAGGTAGAATTCCCGCTGAATTTCAGTCAACCGAGCACTGGCTATGTATGACCGTCTGAAATGGCTACAGACTCTTCTGGCCTGCTTTAGCAGATTTTCCAACCCTGGGTACCAACCCTGCACCACCAAATTGGAGGCATGTGCCTGTCTAAGGGTAGATAGGAGGTCTGTGCCATAATAGCACAACACCATTCCTGGCTCCAGCTGGCATGGCATGAACCACCTCTGGGCCTGCCCCTGCAGAGCTAGAAGAATCCCCTACACAGACCCGCTGAAGCACTGCATGGCACCTTTTAACCTGACTCATTGAATAGCCCCTTGAACTTTTAGGGGGTACTGGTGGTTCATAGGACAATTCAGCAGAGGAGGGCATGGAGGAGGAGGGGGTTGAGCTGACAAATCTCGCATCATCACCACTAGCTGTATGGAGACATGGTGGCACAACAAGCTGCTGCACTGAGCCTTGTCCTGCATCCTTCTGAGTTGCAAGCAGAGTTACCCAGTGTACTGTGAATGAAATATATCATCCCTGACCATGCTTGCTGGACCATGTGTCAGCAGTAACGTGGACCTTGCTGCTGACTGCTTGCCCAAGGATTCCACAACATTGCCTTCCACGTGATGGTACAGAGCTCTAATTGCCTTACCTGCAAGAAAATAGCGACTGGGAACCTGCCATTGTGGTACAGCACAGTCTGCAAATTCACGGAAGGGGCAGAATCCACCAGGCAGAAAGGCAGGATTTGTAAAGTCAGCAGCTTTGACAAGCTTGAAGTTATATGCTGGCCATGTGGGTGGCAGTGACTGTATTTTTTTCTCTCACTGCAGCAGATGGGGCAGAGAGACTTACCTGCTATATTGTGCTGTGCTACCGGCAGACGTGCGGCAAGGGCCTGTGACACCCTTCACTACACCATCATCCCTGTCAGCGGAGGCTGCTGAGAGGTCATGAGGTATAGCGGGGGTAGATTGGAAAGGTGCAGAGTGAGGAGGAGCAGAATTGCATCCCTTTTGTGTGGCTTTCAGGTGCTCGTGAAAATGGGCTTAGTGGTAAGAAGTTAAATGCCTTGTCAAGCATGTGGTACCCAAATGGCTGGTGTTTTTGCCATGCTTGTTCTGCTTGAGGCAAAGTTTGTAACTTGAATGTGCTAAAAAAGGCCCAGCAGCTGAGCTGTGGGTAGTGGGCCGGGAGATAACAGCTCCACAATATGGTGGAATAGGGTGGCTGCTCTCTACTCTTCCATGATGGCTGCCTCTTTGGGGTTGTGCCTCACCCTCACTTTCCTCCTTTGCTCTATTCGGCACCCAAATCACATCAGTGACCTGATCATCATCATTCCCTCTGCCCTCATCATCACTGGAGCCAACGAAATGTATGTGGATGCACTTTAATCAATGGAAAGTGGAGTACTCACTACATGGACACACTCCACTGACACACTATAATATACTGCAGTTAAACTGCACTGGCACACTGCAATATACTGCGGTAAATGTACACTAATGCACTGTAATATACTGCACTGAAATATACTGCGTTAAACATGCACTAATGCACTGCAAGATACTGCGGTAAACGCACTCCAATGCACTAAAATATACTGCGTTAAACATGCACTAATGCAATGAAATATACTACGTTAAACGTGCACTAACACCTTGCAATCTACTGCGGTAAATGTGCACCAAAACACTGAAATATACTGTATTAAATGTGCACCAACGCACTGCAATATACTGTGGTAAACGCGCACCAATGCACTGCAATATACTGCGTTTAACGTGTGATAGCGCACTGCAACATACTGCATTAAACATGCCATAACACACTGAAATATACTGTAGGAACCCAGCCCTGACAAAATAAAATGACACTAAGGTAAAATTGAACTACACTCACAGTGCACTATCACTAGATCAACACTAAAGTGACACTAAATTAAAGATGAATGGTCGCACTACGCTCACACTGCACTATCACTAGATTCACACTGACACTAAAATAAAAATGAATGGTTGCACTACATTCACACTGCACTATCACTAGATTCACATTATAGCACACTAACTCACTAGTTCTATCTCTCTCCACGCCATTATCACACTGAAAATGGCCACTATGGTAAGAATATTTTTAAAGTGTGGGGTGGGACTAAGAGCAATGAGTCATGCTTGGATAGAGTCATCATGACAGTGTCAAATCATGGTTCTGACAGTGCTATGGGCCCTGATTGGGCAAAGCTTTCATTGCTTCAGCCAATCAAGGCTTGCAATGCACTGTGTGGCACAGTGCATTGTGGTCATTCAGTGGGCCGAACAAACGTCGGAACGCCCGACAGTTTGGATGTTTGCTGTTCGCCCAACACTACCTCTCAATAGGAATGAGGTTACAGCGACATAGGTTCAGTACAATTAATTGCCATAGCTTCCCTCTCAGGGCCATGCATCTGCATCTCCTCATTGGCTGCTAAAATGTTTGTGCCAGCCTATGTCCTAGCAACCAATGATGCATTCATGACCCATTCAGCTGCTGGCTGGAAAACTTGTTTACATTCAGCTGCTGGGCTGCAGGGAGAATGTTAAGAGAATGTGCCCTGGTATGGTTCAGGAAGAGGGCACATTGCTCGAATAAGAGCCTGGTATGGATTTTTTTGTTTTTCTTGTGAAAATCAGTGCTCTGATTATCAGTGCAGCCCTATCAGTGCCAATCAGTGTCCATCAGTGCCTATCAGTGCAGCATATCAGTGCCCATCAGTACAGCATAGCAGTGCTGCCTATGAGTGCTTATCAGTGTTGCCTTTTCACTGCAGTCTCATCAGTGCCCATCAGTGCTGCTTAATGTGCAACCTCATTAGTGCCCCTTCATCAGTGGTCATCAGTGCCACCCCATCAGTGGCCATCACTGCCAATCAGTGCCACCTCATCAGTGCAGCCTCATCAGTGCCTATCAGTGTAGCCTCATCAGTGCCCATCAGTGCAGCTTCGTCAGTGCCCATCAGTGCAACCTCATCAATGCTGCTTCTCAGTGCCCATCAGTGCAGCCTATCAGTGCATCTTATCAGTGCACATCAGTGCCTTATCAGTGCATAAAGAATGCTTGAAAGGGGATATGCTTTCAATATACAAATACCGTGCTGGTGACTCCACAATAGGGAAAAAACTTTTCAGTGAAAGGGAATTTAAAAAAAACACGCAGCCATTCGAGAAGCGGTTTAACCTTAAACTGTGTAGGGAGTCCTTTACTGTAAGAACGGTAAGGATGTGGAATTCTCTTCCACAAGCAGTGGTTAAAGCATGGAGCATCAATAATTTTAAAAAATGTGTTAGATGGGCACTCAAACGACCAAAACATACAGGGTACACAATGTAATATTAACATAAAAGCACACACACAGGTTGGACTGGATGGACTTGTGTCTTTTTTCAACCTCATGACTATGTAACTATGTAAATACGGTATGTAACGTAAGAGAACTTAACAGAAACAAAGAGAAATGTTTTTTTTTTGGTTTCAAAATGTTCAGTCTTTTTTCGTTTGTTTAGCAAAGAATGAAAAACCCAGTGGTGATTAAATACCACTGAATAAGAAACCTCTATTTGTCTAAAAAATATATAAAATGTTTAATTTGGGTATAATGTTTTATGACCACTCAATTGTCATTCAACAGCACTAAACCTGAAAATTGGCCTGGGCAGGGAGGGAGTCAAAGTTAAAGAAATGTATTTTTAAATGTATTTATTTTTCAATTAACACCTTTTTTTAAAAAAGCTTTTCTCTGCTGAATGGTATTTTAACAGTTTTTTTTGCTTTGGTACATATCTTCCCTATCTTCCCAGGGCCCGACTTCCCGTGCTCTTTGTTTGATAATCCCTTGCCTAGTAACCTATAAAATGGTTTTGAGACTTCAAGGGGTTTTGCAGTTTGCAAATTTTTGAAATATCTTCCACAAATATCCCTGCAAATCAAACTCAGGCACATTCACCCATCATTACTTTTCACATACATTTCTACATTGTAAATTAGAATCAATTCAATCTGCTGTTATTTAAAGCTTACAGAAGGTTCTTTACTGACACACTTAGTAGCCACGAGTCAAATGTGAGATGTTCTTAAGGAGTTTCTCTCCTTAATTTATTAACTTGGTTGTTGGTTAGGATACTACATGAAACTCCATAATGCATGATAAATAAAGATTGAAAGGTGGGGGGTGGGGCATACAACTGTCCCGGGCCCACCACATATGAGAAAGTGCAGGCTGAGGAATGTTCTAGAGGCATAGAGTAATTTTCATAATTACCTGTGATTGGTAAAAGTAATGCCACCTGTCTTCTAACAGTACTCTGGCATGAGCTGCCACCTATATATAAAAGAGTATGCATCACCAGTGCACAGTTGGTGGTGGACTGCACATCTGCGGCAGCCCTTACCATGAAGCCTCTCCTACACCAAATGATGGAGTGAGCCAGAGTAAAAGGCTGTGACGCCTGGATGCGACAGTGCCTTTCCATGCCAGCTAGGCCTTGGTGTCCATTCCTTCACTCCCACTCTCAGCTCCTTGGCTGGTCTTGTCTGATCCCACAGCTCAGCTCCAGAGATGTCCACCACTCTGCTGTTTCCTCCTGGTGCCCATGTCTCTTTCCTGCCTTGCTCTTTCAGGTCAGGTCCTTTACATCTTCCTTCAATGGTCAACCTGCCTGCCTGATAATAACTTTCAGACACTGTCTATTAACCCTTCCAGGCCCAGGAAAGTCTTAGCTTCTTCAGTTTTGGAGCCAGCCTTTGCCTCTGCTCCTTCTGAGTTGATGGAAATGGATACCAGTGATGCCCAAGTGACTGAAAACATGGTTCCCTCTATCCCAGTGTCCCCACAGTCGTCATTTGTGGTGGCTAACCCTCTGGTTCCTGCAGTTTTGTCCTCTGGTGAGTATACGAATGTGTCATCATTTAAAGATTTTGCTCTTTCTTTTTCAAATCTAATGTCAAAATTTGTATCTGCTTCCTCTGCTGTTCCACTGACTTTGGATGCTGGTATTGCATCTCTATGGTGTGCCGCTAATTTGGACATGTTGGGGCTGCCTCAATTTGTAGCAGCTAATTTTCCTAATTCTTCTATGGTTTCTAATGTACATTATCCTATTGCTTCTTCGCTTGTGCCAGAATTTTGCTTAAAGGAAGTTTTATTTTTCCAAACTTTTGCCCTTAGATTTTCACCTCAGTAGCTTGGTCAAACATAAAATCTAGAAGGGGAATGTATTGATCTTCTGTCTTTTCTCCCTTCCACTAAAGATTACAGATTGGAGAGAAAAGAAGGAAAAAAATTTGATGCCGACAAGCGTAAATCTGCACCACGTAGTTTTATCAACTGGTTGCAAGCATCTTGTAGCTTCGCTAGTGTTTTTGGTGCAAAACATATAGAATTTTGTAGTGGTCTATTTCCACATGTAGAAATTATACTAGAAGCCTATAGAAACTTTCCTGGCCTTTCATGTTTCTTATATAGCAAGTCCTTCCATCAAAAGCTTGCTGTACATCGTTCACTGAAGTGTGACACGAAAGACGTGGGCTTATAGTTGTTGCCTTAAAAGCAATATCCTAGGCAACCTGTTCCTATTACAGGGTTGTTTCGATGAGGTTTGTGCTTCAGTTTCAACGAAGGGCAGTGTAAGTAGCCTAACTCATGTAACTACAAATACGAGTATGTTTACTGTGCAGGGGCGCACCCTGCTTCCTGCTGCTTTAAGAAATTGGTCATAGGCACTACCCCTTAGTCCAAAGATCTTTTTCTCATAAGTGGTATCGCCAGTGATACTGACAAACATTCTTCTGGTTTGAATATATGGCCTAAATATGTTCCGAGTGTTAGCAATTTAATAGCTAATTCTTTATCCCACTTGCAGATGGATCAATTTTGGTGGCTGGTACCAGAAGCAGATCCTGTTGGGCTATTATTCCCTCTACACTTATGGAATCTAATTTGACCCCAGTACTTGTTGCTATATGAGCACCTGTTGCACCTACTGTGTGGGCTTGCTATTGAGTAGTATGTTACATATGACGGTCCGTGCATGTGAAACTACTGTGGGCGCACCCGCTGCACACCGCAGGAGCATGCCCATGGGTCCGCGGACTCGATGTCCACCGGAGACCTGCGATCATGGTACACAGAGGCAGAATGGGCATCTGCCTATGTAAACAAGGCGGATCTCCATTCTGACAGGGGACATCTCAGAGATCTGCAGTTCCCAGTGATTGGGAACAGCAATCTCTGTGGTGTTCCAGGCAGCCCATCCCCCCTACAGTTAGAACACACCCAGGGAACACAGTTAACTCCTTAATTGCCCACTAGTGTTAACCCCTTCCCTGCCAGTGTAATTTATTTATTTTTTTAGCACTGATCAATGTAATAATGTCACTGGTCCCCAAAAAGTGTCACATAGGGTCAAATTTGTCTGCCGCAATGTCGCAGTCCCACTAAAAATCACAGATCGCTGCCATTACCAGTAAAAACGTAAAAACAAATAAAAGTCCATAAATCTATCCCTGATTTTCTAGATGCTATAACTTTTGCGTAAACCAATCAATATACGCTTATTGCATTTTTTTTACCAAAAATATGTAATAGTATATATATCGGCCGAAACTCATGAATAAATTTGTTTCACAATTGTTAGTTAAAGTGAAGCAAAAGGGGTGTGACGGTATATGAGGTGAAGTGGTAGACTGACGCTACTTGTCGCCTTGTATGCATTCACATGGAGTGGATTAAACAGAGTCCAGTCCGAATTTTACCAGCCATCGTGGCAGGGCTGGTTCCAGTCCGGAGTTTGTGGTCCACTGGAGTACACCAGCAGGTGGCTTAAATAAGCAGGAAGAGAACACACTCTAGCTCTGACCTGGAACTCAGAGAGGGATTTGAGGGAGCTCTGTGTCTGTTTGGACGTCAAAAGACAAAGTTTGCATTTTGGCTTATGTTTTGTGGGTGTCGGGGGCCAGCCCCACACCGTATAGTGAGGAAACTACACTGTTTAGCTTAGCACTGGACAGCAAGGACTTATTTTCAGTTTTGTTTGTTTTTAACTTGCAAACCTTTTACCAATAAACCTGGCAAGCTGACAGATTTTAAAGAAAGTTGCCCGCACGCTGACTATTTTCCTCAGAAAATGACGGTACCCTCCACACCCGGGGAAGAAATTGAGGTGGTCTCGGAGGTATTTGACCGCTAAGTAGAGGACGACTCGACGTTGTTGGACGGCTTAACGGAGGACAACTCGGCGGATAACACGACGTTATCGGACCGCTGAGAGGAGGGCGACGCGACGTCGTCGAACACGCTGGACCTCCAACCAGAAGGCGACCCGGTGTCAGTGAACATTGTTCCGGAAGTTGTAGAGAAGGTAAAACTTTTCTACGGGCGACTTAGGTGGTGCACACCCTCTCATCGAACACCCCTAGTTGAAAGGACTCCTTTTATCAGTCGCACGCCCGTTGAAAGAAATTTTAGACAGTCGAACGGTCCAAATAACCATTTTC
>BLSH010509625.1:1170689-1186604 GCA_018402905.1 Glandirana rugosa
TTTAGTAGAGGTTCAAGATATCCCTTTCAAAGTAGGTCGGCGTACTCTATGCGGCTGGATGAAACTTTCCCTATAGAACTTGGAGATGATTTTAGAACAATAATATGGCTCTCAGTCTCTATGCGGCTGGATGAAACTTTCCCTATAGAACTTGGAGATGATTTTGGAACAATAATATGGCTCTCTATGCGGCTGGAAGAAACTTTCTTTATAGAACTTGGAGATGATTTTAGAACAATAATATGGCTCTCAGTCTCTATGCGGCTGGATGAAACTTTCCCTATAGAACTTGGAGATGATTTTAGAACAATAATATGGCTCTCAGTCTCTATGCGGCTTGATGAAACTTTCCCTATAGAACTTGGAGATGATTTTAGAACAATAATATGGCTCTCTATGCGGCTGGAAGAAACTTTCCCCATAGAACTTGGAGATGATTTAAAATCATCATTTTTTGCACAAAAATAAAAAAAAACAGTGTTGGCTACCTCCTCCTCCTCCACCGCCAGTTTCACCGCCTCCTTAACCTCCAACTCCATATCCACCTCCATTTTTGATTTTTTTATGTGATTTTAGCTTAAAAATTATTTTAAGTTATTTCCTTATCCCCATTTCTTTGTAGGGCACTTGTCCGACTCTTACCCCAATTTTCCTTCCTTTTGCAGACCTCTAGGACTTGCCAGGACTTTGTTACAGCCATTTTTGTGCCTAAAAGTTCGGGTCCCCATTGATTTCAATGTGGTTCGGGGTCCGGGACAAAGTTCGGGTCAAGTCCGGTCCCGAACCCGGACTTTGTCCGGAAGTTCGGCCCAACCTGCAGAACCCGAACTTCCAGAGGTTCGATCAACTCTACTCATTGGTGGTGAAGTGGTGCTGGTCAGAGGGACTGACCCGTGCGTGCTGCAGCTGAAACTCCACTATAGCCTGCTGCTGCTCGCACAGTCTCTCCAGCATGTGCAAGGCCGAAGTTCCACTGCAGCGTAGACAGGCGAGCAGCAGCAGGGTGAGAATGCCGAAAGTGCTCACAGACGGCCTGCACTTTCTGCAGCAGCTCTGACATATCCGGGTAGTTTTTTAAAAATTTCTGCACCACCAAATTCAGCACATGCGCCAGGCAAGGGATGTGCATCAAACTGGCTAGGCCCAGAGCTGCTACGAGATTTCGCCCATTATCGCACACCACCAGGCCGGGCTTTAGGATCAGTGGCAACAACCACTCATCGGTCTGTTGTTCAATGCCCGTCCACAGCTCCTGCGCAGTGTGAGGTTTATCCCCCAAACATATCCATTTTAAAACAGCCTGCTGTCGTTTTCCCCTATATGTGCTGAAGATGGTGGTGAAGGTGTTACGCTGACCAGATGAGGAGGTGGTAGAGGAGGAGGAAGCAGAGTAGGAGGAGGAGGCAATAGGAGGCAAAGAGAAATGCCCTGCAAGACTCGGTGGCGGAAGGACATGCGCCAAATTGCTATCCGCCTCAGGCCCACCCGCCACTACATTTGCCCAGTGTGCAGTTAGCGAGATATAGTGTCCCTGCCCGTGCTTACTGGTCCACGTATTAGTGGTTATGTGGACCTTGCCACAGATGGCGTTGCACAGTGCACACTTGATGTTGCCCCGACTTGTTTGTGCAGGGAAGGGATGGCTCACCTGGAAAAGTAGTGGTGGCTGGGAACCACGTACTGTGGGACAGCCACAGCCATCAGGTTTTTAAAACTGTCCATGTCCACCAGGCGGAATGACAGCATTTCAAAGGCCAGGTATTTTGAAATGCTGGCATTCAGGGCCAGGGATCGCAAGTGGGTAGGAGGTACTTCATCTTTCTCTGGAGTGTTTGGGAGATGGACAGCTGTAAGCTTCCATGGGACCATGGTGTGGAAATGCTTTAGGGACGGTGGCGGAC
The DNA here is from genome assembly GCA_018402905.1 of Glandirana rugosa. Lineage (NCBI taxonomy): Eukaryota > Metazoa > Chordata > Amphibia > Anura > Ranidae > Glandirana > Glandirana rugosa. The sequence goes on from BLSH010509625.1 coordinate 1,172,591, forward strand.
ATGGTGGCGTTGCTTTCACATTGTCTGTTTGCTGGGTGGCAGGTGACACTGGCACTGTAGAGGTGGAGGAAGAGGCCGAGGCAGCAGCAGAAGAGGAAGCAGGAGGAGCCCAAGACCTTTCTTGGATTTTTAGGTGCTTATTACACTGCAGCTCATGCTTTGCATGTAGATGCCTGGTCATGCAGGTTGTGCTCAGGTTTAGAACATTTATGCCTCGCTTCAGGCTCTGATTGCACAGCGTGCAAACCACTCATGTCTTGTCATCAGCACATTGTCTGAAGAACTGCCACGCCAGAGAACTCCTTTGAGCTGCCTTTGGTGTGCTAGGTCCCTGGGTGCGGTGGGTAGTAGCAGGCGTACTATCTAGGGGACTCCGCTTTTGCAACCCGCTTCCTCTTTTGCTGTGCTGGTGCCTCTGTGTGACTACCACCTCTTCCTCCAAACTGCACACATCACTCGCATGACCTTCATTCCATATGGGGTCTAGGACCTCATCATCCTCCACATCATCTTCCATCCACTCTTCACCACTGCCCTCCTTGTCAGTCTGCTCAATGTAGAAAGCCACAGCAGTTTCGTCATCATCAGAGACGTGCTGCAGTGGTGTTTCCATGTCCTCATCCTGAAACAGAAGTGGTTGCGCATCGGTGCACTCAATGTCTTCCACTTCTCTTCTGGAGCAGGGCTATGTGGATGGCCCAAGGAATGCACACCAGCAGAGTCATCAGAAAACATAAGAGACTGCTGCATGACTTGGGGCTCAGACTGCTTGACTGATTTACAAGGGGCTGAGGTGAAAGACAGATGGCCATGGGGTTCAGGTGCCAACTCTGAGCTTTCAGCAAGGGACCGGGTGGGAGACAATGTGAAGGAACTGGAGGCATTGTCTGCCACCCAATCTACTATCGCCTGTACTTGTTCTGGCCTCACCATTTGTTGAGCGGCATTCGGTCCTACCATATAACGTTGAAGGTTCTGTCGGCTACTCGCACCTGAAGAAGGTGTTTCACTTGTGCGTGTAGCTGGCACAAATCGACCACGTCCTCTCCTTGCAACAGGAGCTTCACCAACACCACCAACACCAGCAGCACCAACAGCATTATGACCACGTCCCTTATTTGACGCTCTCCTCATTCTGAACGCAAATGTACTATTTAGCACAAATCTATATTATTTTTTATAACGCTAATCTGTCCCTCACACCAGCAGCAGGAACCTCTCCCTATACCAGTTTGAGATGATTTTATAACGGTAATCTGTCCCTCACACCAGCAGCAGGAACCTCTCCCTACACCAGTATGAGATGATTTTATAAAGTCAATCTGTCCCTCACACCAGCAGCAGGAACCTCTCCCTATACTAGTATGAGATGATCTTATAACGTTAATCTGTCCCTCATGCCAGCAGCAGGAACCTCTCCCTATACCAGTAAAAGATGATTTTATAACGGTAATCTATCCCTCCCAACAGCGGCAGGAACCTCTCCCTATACCAGTATGAGATGATTTTATAACGTTAATCTGGCCCTCACAGCGGCGGCAGCATCCTCTCCCTACACTAGTCTGAGAGCATGTGACATGAAGCTCTACGTGACTCCAGCTCATATCGAGACTGGGTCACATGATTCACTGGCCAATCACAGCCATACCATTAGTAGGCATGGCTGTGATGGCTTCTAAGGGCAAACGAGTGAAACTCTTGTTGATTGGCTGCCCTGCAGCTATTCAACAGGCGCAAAAAAAGTGTGAAAATTTACCCGAACCCTAACCTGGACTTTTTCTCAAATGTCCGTGTTCGGGTTTGGGACACAGTCACCCTACAGTCTGGTACGAACCTGAACTTTACAGTTCGGGTTCACTCAACTCTACTCTAGTACAATTGATTCATCCATGAATATCTACCAGATTCCACTTCTAGCTTATCTTGAGGACCTCTACACAGGAAATGATAAGCAATATTTTACCTTTTTGACCCAACACCCCTCCTCCAGCTCAACACACAACATTTCACCAAAAGTCAGTGTTGAAGATCTAAGCCTGGGTGCCTCCGCCAAGATACAGCTTCTTCTACTCTGGAACCAGGTATTATAACTGAGCATTGCACGCAAGAACTAAATGACACTAGCTTAGGTGCAAACTTGAACTAACTTTATTGTAAATTCACACAGAATTTATACCACACAAACTCAGATAAGAGCTTATCACATTATCCTAAGCAATGCAAATGTTAAACAATAATATCATCAATACATCTAACAGTACATCTAATGAACAGCTAGCAGCTAAGTCTCCTTTCACATTGAAGGCAGTTTTCAGGCGTTTTAGCACTAGAAATAGCGTCTATAAAGTGCCTGAAAACTGCCACCCATGCCGACAGAGTGTGAAAGCTCAAGTGCTTTCACACTGGGGCGGGGCACTTGCAGGAAATTAGGAAAAGTTCTGCAAGCAGCATTTTTGAAGCTGGTTGGGAGGGCTGTATACAGCGCTCGCAAAACACCCTTGCCCATTGCAATGAATCGGCAGCACTTCCGAAGCGCCTGGAAAGCACTTTGGAAGTGCCACAACACGGGCATTTTTAACCCCTTCTTTGGGGTTGAAAGTGCCCGTTAATAGCCGAAAAGTGCCGCTTAATCAGCGGTAAAGCACTACTAAGATGAGCGGCACTTTACCCCTAATGCAGCCATGGCCCCAGTGTCAAGGGCTCTAACAGTAACCTCATTAAACAGTAAACTAATTAACCAGTAAGCTAATTTACAGCTAGGCCCAAAGACAAGCAACAGATCTCATTAACCAGCTTTCTTTCCACATCCATCTTTGCACTGAGTTATGTTGGTAGGGACCATCATGGTTTCCTTGACTGTTAAATGTGGCAATTACATGTTATCTTGCATTATAGAATAGGGCATCTTCCCATATGCTCGTAGCTTCCTTAAATGCCAGGGCCCATAGTCAGTAGGCAAGAGGCTACCCTGCAGTCTGTTGCAAAAGCCAGTCACAGTGGTTACCGTGACAGAGGCCATTTCCCGTAACCTACCTATGGCTGAAAGATTTAAGCTTTGTGAAAGAGAGACATTCTGGATATATACATTAGACACTTTATCTCCAGATGGCTTTAAGAAGGAATTCAAAGTCTTGTGAACATTCTCCTAAGAGATTAAAATCTAAAATTAATATGTAACATCTACTTTTTATATAGGGTCTGTACTAAATATGGTCCGTAATATATATGGTTACCATCATATTCACATTATCTAGTAGGGGATCCCACCAGTCCTCTGTATCTCAAATCTTTACTTTATCATCCCCCACCCCAAAAAAGCCTTCGTCCAAATGGAGGGTCTCACAATCCCTCCTACATTATATACTTTCCATTCTTTTGTTGCTCTGTTACCACATTATTCATTCATAGATGCTTTACTAATATGCTACCATAAGCACCTAAGAAATATATATATATTGTAAAATATATATTTATAATATTCATGAATACTTAACTTATAAGTTCATATATGTTTATATGTCCTTATTGTACCTATATTGCTCAGTAGGGAACTTTGCAGGGAATAAAAAAAACAGCAAGATCACCTGTCAGTTTTTGGAGCTCTGTGATCAGCGGTTGCCGGTGATCAATCATTGGCCGGCACCCACTGATTAGCTTGTGCTATAACAAATCACAGATATCAGGATCAGATACGTGATCCAGCTCAGAACAGCCACCCTGCCGCAGTATAATTGATGTGGTCGGCAAGTGGTTAAAAGGTTATCATAAAAGCCATGCTGTAGCTGAATCTGGACTACCTATATCTATATACCTGATATTTTAAGCCATCTTTGTGTTGTGCCCGTGGATGTCTGTTTCTCCTCCTATGAGTCTTTGTTATTTAAATCAGCCTTTTGCCTTTTGTTGGGGGGGGGGCTTTTTGGTTTCTGAATTGCTGCCGCATAAAGTTGGTGTCTCTGGTTTAATGCTTTCTGACCATTTTATATATAATGATTCGCTCCAAACCTTACTTCGTGAAAGCAAAACAGATCTTTTTGGCTGTGGTAAATGGATCACGCTGTGTAGGAATTGAAATTCTCTACTTTGTGTATTTTCCCTGGTGCGTCAGTTATTGGATGTTTGACCTTCCTTCCACCGTCACCTTCTCATTAATGTTACTGGTCTCCCATTGACTGTCTATCAGTTCAATGCTGTGTTGCGTAAATGTCTAAAAAACTTGGCTTGAGCACCTTCACATTTACTAAACTAATAAGAGGCATAGAGGAGCTCAGCTATGAGGAAAGATTGGAGGAACTGAATTGATTCTCTCTTGAGAAGAGAAGATTAAGGGGGGATATGATCAACATGTACAAATACATAAGTGGTCCATATAGTGAACTTGGTGTGGAGTTATTTACTTTAAGGTCATCACAAAGGACAAGAAGGGCACTCTTTACATCTAGAGGAAAAAAGATTTAATCTCCAAATACGGAAAGGTTTCTTCACAGATAGAGCTGTGAAAATGTGGAATAGACTCCCCCCAGAGGTAATTTTGGCCAGCACGGTAAATTGCTTTAAAAAAGGCCTGGATTCTTTCCTTAATGTAAATAATATAACTGGGTACTAACATTTTTAGGTAAAGTTGATCCAGGGTGAATCCGCTTGCCTCTCGGGGGATCAGGAAGGAATTTTTGCTGGGATTTTTTTGCCTTCCTCTGGATCAACTGTGGGTGAAGGATTGTATAAGGGATTGTATAGTTATATATCATTTTTCTGTTTTAATTTTTTTTTTTTTTGGTTGAACTAGATGGACTTGTGTCTTTTTTCAACCTGAGTAACTATGTAACATTTCTTCTCGCTCTTTCAGATAGGTTCTGCTATTGAAGTGGCTAAATTGAATTTGTCTGAAGGAGTTTTTAAACAGCTTGGTGGTTGGAGGTCAAATTGTTATGGCTCATATGTGAAACCTATTTCTCCTATTTAATTTCCAGATAAATTATGCAACGTCTGGATTATTGGCCATTCCTATATCTTCTGGGCTGCATATAGAAATTATGGCCCTAACCTAGATTTACCAAATTCTCAGTTTCAGGTTCACTGGTATGGTAAATGAGGTATGAGGTGGAGAAAATTAAGACAAAACTTTATCTATGTTGTATGTTACATGGCCCACCCCACAAGTCATCATCTTCCATTTGTCAGGCAATGACATTGTTCTACGTAGGATATCGGATGTTGTTTCTAAAATTAAGTTAGATTTGTTATGCTTTCCACATACTGTCCTTGTCTTTTCTGATGTAATCCCTTGACTACATTGGTTGCTATGCCCTGAATTTAAGGACTTTGAGAACATTTGCAAATTGATTAACAGGGCAATAGCTACATTTATGCCATTGTTACAGGGATTGTCTTTTAGGCATGTGGACTAGCAAGGTGGGCTGCCAGATTGTTTACACTTGACAATGTCCACTTGTCTGATATTGCTCTGGATATATTTAATTTAGACGTACAAACCTGTGTTGAGTTGGCTATGGCCCGGGTGGGGTGCCAGGTTTATTAAAATGAGTCTAGCATATGGGACTTTAAGTTTTAGTAATTGTTCGCTCGAGCTTCAATAGTCGAGCTATATATTTATGTATATGTTTAATTATTTATGTTCAGTTCACTGTACCATTTTTTATTTATTTAATTTTTAGTCATGTAACAGTTAAATATTTCAATTTGATACCTATAATAAAGGACCGTGGCCTACTCTATCCACAGGTTTGAGTTCAGTGTTTTTATTCTTACGAATGTTAAACAATTCTGTATTCTATAATATTGTTTGGGCTGTTATTAATATATTTGTACCCCAATCTGCAGTATTAACCTCTGCTTTTTTTTTTTTTTTTGCAGTGCACAAAATCAAAATACCAGTAAGTGAACCAAAAAGTACACATGGGGCGTGTCTCTGCTCCCCTACTGAAAAGAGGAAGGACCTCTCCCTGACCCCCTGGGGCACAAGGCTCCTGACAGGGGTGAGGCACATTCAGGTTCACCTAGTTCAGTGGTTCTCAACTCCTGTCCTCGGGACCCACTAACAGGCCAGGTTTTCAGGATAACTGAAATACATCACAGGTGATATAATTTGCTGCTCAGTGATTGCAGTATTCTAGTCTGCATCTCCCCAAGGTAATACTTAAAATCTGGCCTGTTGGTGGGTCCTGAGGACAGGAGTTGAGAACCACTGACCTAGTTAAAAAGCCTGGTAAACCCCTCTCCTTGTGATTAGCCAAAGACAATCACTAAGTAGTCAGGGTGGCTGTACTGAAGTCGGTTGGTAGAACGACTTCTGTACAACCTCCTTGTTGATACGTGGAACCAAATTCGGCCGGTTCATTAAAATTTCAAAAGTTCATAAGAATCAAAAGTCTTATAGTGTTACTAAACCTAATTGTTTGCATAATGATAAAGAAATGTTTTCAATTTCCTTGTGTGAAGAGTAAGAGAGGGGAGAAGAGATCAGCGCTGTGCACGGCTGCATCTATTCTCCCCTTCTTCCTCTTCATACAGCATTCAAGAAGCAGCAGGAGCCATTGGCTCTTGCTGCTTTCAATCAAATGCAGTGAAGAGGAAGTGGGGGTGGGTCTAAGTCCCGCTGTATAAGTCTTTGGAGAGTGGCAATGTTTGTCCCCATAGCAATCGGCTGGCTATGGTGGACATAAAAAGAAGAGGAGGAGCCAAGATCACCTCCGGGGACCCCAGAATAGTAGGATTGGGGGCCACTCTGTGCAATATCACTGCACAGAGCAGGTAAGTATAACATGTTTGTTATTTAAATTTAAAAAAATCTGACTGTAGTAACAACAAATGTAGGGAGACACATAGAGAGCAAATAAATAAATATGCAAAAATAAACAAATGCCAGTGCCGTTGCATTGGCTAGACCTTAGAATTTGACGTCTTATGTTTATATATACACGGTGCTGTTGAAAACTATGTATAAGAAGCCTGTGAATACTGTGAATATTTTTCTCTCCTTCTTTGTGAATTATACTATGGCATGTAGAAATTTGTCTGTAGTTACAGACAGCAGATTGAGACATCTAGAGTGCAGTAGGTGCTTACCTTTTACTGTTCAAGTAGGACCGAGCTTAACGAATGTTACTAGAATTTTCAGGGTACTGAGGAAGACAATATGAAGTCAAACAGCACATCTTATCAAAAACACACACAAACTTGATATTTTCTTCCATTGCTCTCTGAGCCATTTCCATAGGGAAAAATGAACTTATGTTGATAAAGGACAAAATATGGGAAAATTTGTGAGCAGGAAAAATGATATTTGGAATTAAATCATATTAGGTTTTTTTCCAGTTTCTTTCCAGCTGTAGTTTAGTAATTGATTAACCCTATTTCATCACAGAGCTAAAAAAAATTCACTGGCTATGTCTTTGCTCTACTGCTTGAGACAGCAGGACGTCTGGCCATATCCAGAGGACATAATTGACATAATTCAAGAGCTGCATACATTAAAAGAGACTTATGTTTCCCTTTACAACAGTGCCACATGAAACCTAAAGCTATAATATCCCATAGTGATATAATTACAATAAGAAATGTGACTGGAATCACAATCATTAATTTGAGCATGTAAAATATTTGGTTCTGCTCTTGGAATATAAAATCAGACTAGAGACTAAGACAGGTATAATGCATCTGGCAAGGCATTACATTATAATATGTACTGAGCACTGAATTATGTCATCTGGGTGTTTTTTTGCTATTTCTTATGATGGCTTTAGCCAGTTTATCACGTGTATAACATTCTAGTGTGTTTTAGCTGTTCTCATGTTTCGAAATCAGTTGTCTTTGCAGCTTCAACTGGTTTATTTACTGTAGAAAGGCAATGAGTAATGCATTGTGAAATCTCATAGCACCCAACCGCATCTTTCACTAGACTTATATAGTAATAAGAAACTTTATTAGCTGCTATGGGGTACAGCATTTCATCATCTGCTTATAGTGTAATGATCGTACAGTGACATGGTATCACAGTGGTTTCCTTAGAGTAGTGATGCCTTAGAATGCTGATGTTCAGAATCTCCAGGACCCGAAATTCATAAAGTTTATTTGTTATTCCTGTGTTAACAATTGTTTTACCATTGTACATAAACTTACCCCTTTGTGGTATAATAGAAACTCACTGCTGTTAAAAATTCTGATACTTTTTGGTTTTGGGCACATATGCACGCTCTCCTGTCCGTCCACATGCAGTGATTTCCTGAGTGGTCAATCGCCAGCTGGCACACCATAACATAGAGGGTATGCATAGCAGAGTGAAAGAAAACATATTTGAGGGGATACTGGCTGAAACTGTTGTGGTGAACAAGAGTGGCAGTGGTAAGTATGGCCAGCGATGGGTGCCTACTGTGCAATGCTTAATGGCTGGGTTAGGGGGTTATGTTTAATACACTTTAATGTTAATACTCTAGTCCTGCAATAATATTTTATTAACCCGTTTGTCTCCAGAGCATTAATCTTTTGCTTAAATCTTAGTTTTTGGCAATACAATTAATTAAATCCCAGAACATTATATATTTTCTGAAATCAGAGGCCCTGTAGAATAAAAAGATGATAGTTGAAAATTTTGTTTCACATATTTGTACAATAGTTTTTTAAACGCAAATTTTTAGGAAAAAATATAATTAAAAAAATAGATACCAAATATTCCATGTCTTAAATTTGTGTGTACGCCCACGATATCGCCAAAAATAATGGTGCCCGAAAATCCCCATAGGTGAAGCTTTAATATTAACCAAAAAGCACAGGTGGGAGTCTCATAGGTAAGAAGCAGCGCTTACCCTGAGGGGGGGGGGGGTGCACATCAAGAGTCAACCATCACAAAAGGGAAAAATGAAAAACACAACTGCACCAACCATATAAGTCAACTATATTCATTGAAGGAAAAAAATCAGCATGACATAGCCCGTGCCATCCATCCCACATCCCCCTACCTCCAAAAAAAGTGCCCTCCCACCCCTCACCCACTAAGGAACCACCCCAGCCCTGAAAGTCTGCCTACCTGACTGGACTGACCTGTCGCCCACCCAAATGAAGGTAGCCGGGAGGAAATGTCCCAGGGAGCTGAGACCCCTAACTGCCCCCCTAAAGGGTGGAAACTGCCCAAACCCGATGTCCCACCACTTGATGGTCATCCTACGGTGCCTGTGTGTGGACCAGCAAGGATCCCAGATCATTGGTGCAGTTGTGTTTTTTGTTTTTCCCTTTTGTGATGCTTTAAAAGTCTTTAAAGCTCATAAGTTAACTAGTAGCTATTGTGCTAGAATTGTTGTTCTCACTCTGATGTTTGCGGCAATATGTCACACGTATGGTGCGACTGCGGTTTAGATGTGCCTGCACACCCTGGGCTCGGTTTGTGTTTGCGCAGGTGTGCGGGGCTACGGGGGTTTTCAGCAATTTTTTTTATTTCAATATATTTTACTATAATTTAGTTTTAACTGTTTTCTTTTATTTTTATATTTATTTTTACTTGATTGCTATCACAAGAGGTAATAAACCCCTATGTGATAGCATTTGGCAGGTGACAGGACCTCTTTATGGAGACATTAGGGGTCCCCAATGTCTCCCCTGCCCTTCACACCATCTAACAAAGCACAGATTGGCTTGGTTAGATGTGTCCCCTGGCTGTGCTAGCCAGGAAAGGGTGCATATGAAATCGGAAGTGACATCACTTCCGGTTTCACTGTTTGCATGTTTGATCTAGGCATGAATTTTCCTCAGTCTCACTGCAATCTCTCTCCTTCACCGGTGATCATGGGACAGCCCGGGAACCACTGAAGGAGGGAGGTACTGGCGGGAGGGGGGGCACCACGCTGCAGGCTCTGTGAAAGTGATCAGCAACTATGGAGCTGACGTATCACTTTCACTTTGAAGCCAAGAGACGGCTGAACAAAACACACACAAGCTAATGGCTGCTACTGCAACCATCAACTTGTGATTAAAGGTTCATTCTTTGGATGTACATAGTATGCCCAAAGAGCTGAATTGGTTAACCTTGTTTCTTTGTGATGCCCCCTAAAGAAAATCTAGACACATTGGAGTTTTCACCTGGATATTGCATGGGAATTAGTTTTGAACCCACGATGGACAATATTTTAGAAGGATTGATGTATATTGTATGGTGAATATATCATACTGGAACCACATGTTTTAGAATATTCCATGTAAATTACATGTAACTATGTGTAAATAAAATTATATTATATGTTTAATGTTTTGTTGCTGTCTAAAAGTCTGAAAGGGTATTGGTAAAGTGTTATCAGTTTAGGTATGTGGCAGCTCCTGGCGATTTGTTTTCCAGTTTTTTGCTCTACCCAAATGTGCCTGGGCTCTGCTGCCTAAAGTTCAGTATTGCTTATAGCCTGAAACCAGTTCAGGAAATGTTATATCACACTTCATCAGTTTGTGATAGCTTTCACAACAGTGACGTGGCCTCAACTTCTGACTAGTCCATAATAAACATTTCTAAAATGCATAACATAATTCTTCTGGGAATACAAATAAAGTAAGTATAACAAACATTTTATTCCAGATTTTTACTTAGACAATCCACTGTAAGCCCCCAACAATGATCTATGCAGGAAAGTTTTGGAGAAAGTTCTGTTGTTTGAACAAATAACTTCAACCAATTATTAATGCAGATACCATTTGAATTTTGAGGTTAAATCAACCAGTAGGACTTGGTAAGGAATTTGGACTGAAATGCCTTTTACAAGATTGATTTTTTTTGTTAGCATTTTATTGTCATTTTATCATTATCTTGCATTATTATATTGAACTTACAGTGCTGTAAGTTTGTTATCCAGCCATAGTGATGGGCTTTTAAATCAGTCCTTGTTGCATGTTGAACATACTATAGAGACACTATATATATATATATATATATATATATATATATATATATATATATATTGTGGGGGTTAGCTCAATGGGGATCACCTTCTCTGGGAAAAAGGCAGTCTAAACGGCAGGTTTTCTTAAAAGCTGACTTGTAGCCAGTTTTATTTTAAAAGGTTGCATGAAAATCAAACAAACAAAACAGAAAATAAATCCTTGCCATCTAGGCTCTTACTAAACATTTCCTAACTGAGCGGTGAAGGGCTTCTCCCAGTCACCCACAAAACAAAGACAATGCAAAGCTTTTGTTTCAGTCATAAAGCAAGCTTCAGTTCAGCAGCTCTCTCAGGTTTGATGGATGCTGAGTCTCAGGCCAGAGCAAACTTTAGCTCTACTCCTGTTTATTTATACCACCTGTTCGTGGACACAAGTGGATTGCAAAATCTGGTCCAGACCCTACCCTGCAAAGCTGGCTGGTAAAACCCAGGCCGGATTCCAGCTTAGTTTCCTGCAAATGAACGCATGCGAGGTGAAACATAACGTCCATCGATGATCTCGCCTTTCATAATGTCACTAAATATATATATATATATATATATATATATTTAAAGGCCAATATAGTGGCCAGAATTTATGGGAAGAGTCCAGGGGCTATATAATCAGACCACTCACCTGTGGTCCTTGTCAGTTCCAGTGCGCAGTATTACATCACCAGGCCTAATTTGCCAGCTCACTGCGTGCTCGTGAGTCTGTGTATTTGAATTCCAGGATGTTGCCACCCTCCAGTCATGGTTTTTCGTAGATCGTTTCATGCTCACTGTCACAGGTAGGTTTGGTAAACCTTTTTTGTATCAAGCGTTGTTGTTGAGTTCGTCATGTTCCCCACCGCATTGTAGACTTACCAATTGTTTGCATATTCCCAAACTTAGTTTGTTGCTTAACCATCGTACAACTAATTTCATATACCCCACACGCTGTTTTGAGTCCAGTAGCATCTGCCGCATAACGATTCATATCGGGTCCATTTGTACACTCCGCAGGCCGGTTCGAATCTAGTGGCGTCAGTGGCACAGCGATTCAAATCAGCTCCATTCATACACTCTACAGCCCCATCCTAATATAGTCATGTCGGCGGCATTACAGTTCAAATCCTCGGCTTGACACAACACGATTTCATTTATCACACAGGATCTATCATGAGTCACCTGCCACATGCTACCAGTCATTACTCAGTTAATCCATTCATACATTGAGGCAGTCGTTCATTCCTACATACTCAATTTTCTGCTATCCTTGTTTTCACCTTCCTGATAAGGCTACTTGCAATCGCTGCAAGCACCTCTCCAGTGGCACTCAATCCAGCCGCTTACCATTTTTGTCTGTTTTTTCTCCTTTAGGTCAGTCGAGTTCAGGATGGTCCATCTTGCACCAGGTTGGACGTTATTTCCTCTGGTAAAAACAAAACTGACATAGGGCTCACACCTTCACGGGGGGGCAGTCACGGTCCAAGGGGTGGGTCAGGCCCTTTTATCAGGTTAAAAAATCTACACTTCTATGTCACCTTACTACAGGTTCTCGGTCAAATGAGGTTTCGACCCCAACCAGGACTTTGTAAAACTAGGGTGTCGAGTCAGGTGTATAGTACACGGGTTCCTCCCTCACGTTATCTTTCAGCACCCTTTCACTAAATGTTCACTTCACATACACGATTGGGGCTGCTCATCAGCCTTTAGTTACTGTCACGCCTTTCTTTGCATGACACTCTGTTTTTGAAGGGCTATCCTTCACCTACACAGATAAAGTCGCTAAAGATAGAGCTTGCTGGTAGTGCAAGCATTAGCAGGCCGAGCACACATCACAAACTACAGATCGCAACATTCCAGACCTCAACTTCTTGCCCCAGTATACCGTGGGGCTCAGGTTCAGAGGTTTGTGCTCAGTACAGACAGGCGTCTGAGCTATTGGTTACCTGGCGAATCGCCTCCTGGCTCACCTCGGTCACCATGTACTCTTGTGAGTTCTCTTAATCTCCACTCAGCGTTCAAACGCAAACTGGTTTCTTCACTACGCCTGTCGTTCCTTTTTCTGTCCTTCTCATTTCCTTCTCCTTCCCTTCCTGCCTTTATGACTTATCTTAACACATGGGCTCCCCCTCTACTTGTTTTTTAGCTGAAGCCATGTCACAGGCTGGTAGTGAAGAATTTGCCTCTGCCCCTCTGTCACCCTCTGCAGGTTCAGAGAGCGGCAGCGTTCAGTCCCTCAGGGCTTGGACCATCCCCAAGCTCACAGTGGAGCTTTGGCTTAGCGGTATTTCCTACCCCGCTACAGCCAGGAAAGCTGAGCTCTTTAGGCTGCTCTTCCCACTGCCAGTGGCAGCTTATCCCAGCACCCAGGCATCCCTGCAGTCGATCTACTCGGCTATTGCCCGGCTCCACTCCATGGTGATCACGTTGTCCACAGCAGTCACCAATGTCCCTCAAAGCAGTAGACTCTACCTAGTCCAGTATCAGATCGTTCTGTAATGCAGGATGAGATGTTATTAGATCTGCAATCTGTCTCTCAAAGCAGTAGTAGTAGTAATCTCTACCTAGTCCAGAATCAGATTGTTCTGTAATGCAGGATGAGATATTATTAGATCTGCAATCTGTCCCTCACAGCGCCGGCAGCATCCTCTCCCTACACTAGCCTGAGAGCATGTGACATGCAGCACTACGTGACTCCAGCTTATACAGAGGCTGGGTCACATGATGCACTGGCCAATCACAGCCATGCCATTAGTAGGCATGGCTGTGATGGCTTCTAAGGGCAAACCAGTGAAACGCTTGTTGATTGGCTGCCCTACAGCTATTCAACAGGCGGGATAAAATACCCGAACCCAGACTTTTTTTTCAAATGTCCGGGTTCGGGTTTGGGGCCGGGTCACGGACACCCCAAAGTTCGGTACGGACCCAAATTTTACAGTTCAGGTTCGCTCAACTCTAGTGCTGTGAGATCCAAATTTAATATCTTGTATGACTTCCATGGGCTTGAAGGACTGCATCCATGCGGTTTGGCAAGGATTCATACAATTTATTGATGAAGTCATCAGGAATAAACTCTCTGTCTAACGTCTAGATTATTGTAGAGTAGGACGTAA
>BLSH010509631.1:0-15400 GCA_018402905.1 Glandirana rugosa
ACCGAACCCGAACGATTTTTGAAATGTCCGAGTCCGGGTCCGTGCCACGGACACCCGAAAGTTCGGTACGGACCCGAACGTTACAGTCCGGGTTCGCTCAACACTAGTCATAGCCAATCGCTAGGCAACTAAGCTTGACTGAAAGCCCAATACCGGAACTAGTGTCATAGTCCCGAAAGCAAAACAACACACACGCCGGAGATGACCCTGAGAGTGGCGAGATTGGGCTATTATTCCCTAAAGAGCCGGAGCGTGCATCTCACGGCTCTACGAATTACATCCCCCTATTAATCGGAGATACAGCCAACCTAAACATGTGTCACGCTCAACAAAGCAGCGCACCACCCATAGGGGGAGAGCTATAGACACTGTCCCTAAGAAACATCAAAAGCTCCAGGGGACCATCTTCTATAGCGCTCATATGTGTAAAAATATGTACATTCATTTTCTGATAAATAGTTGCTATAATATAAATAATGCAATAAAAATAAATACTAAGGTCGTAGGAGAAGCATGTAGAGATGGCGCCATCTAGCGGTCAGTGACCAAAGTGCGAGCCACTTATATCAAGCTCTAAATACACATTGTTAATATACTAGTATGCAGATATAAGAAAAAAGGTAATATATACTAAAACATATATAAAAATTAATAAAAATTTAAAGAAACAGCAAGAGATTCCACATAAAGCGGAATCCCCACAAATAACTAAAGAGGGGCAACTTATATAGAAACAATGCAAAACAACACCTTTAAAAGGAACAGCTTATAATTAATAGGTAAGTGATAATACCGGCCAAGGTGGACCAATATACAACCCCTCACTACCTGCAGCACAATTGACTAGATCGGGGCGTTACTAAGCATTATTAATAAAGGAATTAACATCCCATGCGATGTTCATACCCAGTGGACTATAGGTCTTAGCCTTATAGATCCACTGGGTTTCAAGTCTGGATACCTCCCGGGTCATATTACTACCCCTCCAGTTTCAATGCCCAGGAATATAGTGCCACTAGGGTCACGATTATGTTGCAGGGCATAATGCTGGGATAAACTATGTTTCGGGTATCCCTTTTTAATATTAGTGATTAATATTAGTGATATGTTCTCGTAGTTGTACTCGAAGCATGCGAGTAGTGCGACCAATATATTCAAGTCCACATGGGCACCACATAAAGTATACCACATACCTGGAGGTACAGGTGATGAATGGTTTAATCTGAAACACCTCCCCAGTGGACTGGGATTGATAAATACTGGTCTTCCTACTCTTGTCCCTATTGAGTTTACATGCAGGGCATTTTTACATGGGTAAAACCCTTCCATCTGCTGAAAGAAAACTGATATTTTAGGAGGTTCTACCACATTAGGTGCTATGCGCAATCTAAGGGGCGGGGCTCCCCTATATATCACCACTGGTTTCTCTGGGAGGACAAGGCCCAAGACCTTGTCACTCCTCAGTACATCACAGTGTTTGCTCAGGATACTCTTCACAGAAAAATGCTGAGTGGAGAAGGAGGTAAAGAAGGCATGTGTAAACCCGTCATCCTTTTTGGCCTCCCTAGGGGCCAGTAGTTTGTCTCTATTCCTCTCCAAGGCCCGAGTACAAGCCTGGTCCAGTTCATCCACACTATACCCCTTCTCCAAAAACCTAGAGCTGCAAGCATTCCATTGGAACATATCTATCTACCTCGGGCGGTTGCTTTGTGCGGATTTGGAATTGAGGAAGGCCTATTTGACCTCTGTGATGGGGGGTCCACTTGAGTTGGTAAGTGACAGTACAAGTGGGTGTGGATATTGGAGTAACTTCCAGTGCAACATTCCCTGTGTGATATAACAAATCTTAAGTGTAAACTCGCCCACAAATTTCAACACTTAATCAGCGCAAAGCAGCACTTAACATTCGATCTTACAATAGTAAAGCTGCCGTTTTAAATCAATAATAGAAATGATAACAAAACACATATAAGAAATGGCCTAAACACTATGTGTAATAGCGCTAAACAGTTCTTAATGATATCAATAGGAAATAGAGATCGTCCATAAGTGCTATCACAAAGTGATAGGAGGGGGGTAGATGACAGTCCAATGTGCAGCCTTTCACCAAGAGTATGAGGACAACACCGCCAAACGTGCCGCTCCCTTTGCAATGCCCACTTACCGGACAAGAATGTAAAATCAGCTTGTAATTAGGTCACTCAAACGGATAGGTCTGCAACACGGTCTCCTCACCGACATCAATACCGAAAATAAAAGAGGCTCCACATAGTGTGTACCAGTAAAACAAGCCCTTTTTATTTGCCCCCGCTAAAATACACTTACAGAGTATAAAAATAATCCACACAGTTGATAAATATAAATATCACCGCTCCTGCTGCTCCTGCCGCGTAGCCACGGGTAGGTGAGGAGTGAGGAGACCGTGTTGCAGACCTATCCGTTTGAGTGACCTAATTACAAGCTGATTTTACATTCTTGTCCGGTAAGTGGGCATTGCAAAGGGAGCGGCACGTTTGGCGGTGTTGTCCTCATACTCTTGGTGAAAGGCTGCACATTGGACTGTCATCTACCCCCCTCCTATCACTTTGTGATAGCACTTATGGACTATCTCTATTTCCTATTGATATCATTAAGAACTGTTTAGCGCTGTTACACATAGTGTTTAGGCCATTTCTTATATGTGTTTTGTTATCATTCCCTGTGTGATACCTTCTCTTTAGGATATTCTACTTTTTGGATTTTAACATTTGGACTTTAAATGATAGCACTGCACTTACTTTCATATTTTCTGGTGATGTTTGGCTCAGCATTTTTTGTGCCGGCTGCTGTCCACTAGAATTACTTTTGTATCCCAGCGCAGCATTTCTTTTGTATTTTGTACCTTCACCACCACTGCCAATTTTCTCCTATTACAGGAGCTTCCTCCTTTAGGCCCCTTGCAGACGGGGCAGACTCCGTCAAGCGGATCTGTCTGCTCAATGGGGGATCTGTCTTCGGATCCCTGCTGAGCAGGCGGATGATAGGTCTGTGTCTGCTCCTGGATGCAGGGTAGACACAGCCCACTGTTCCCTATGGGGGGGTCACATGGAAATGGACCGTTTGTCCATTTCCATTTGACTGTTGTCCAATCCGCCGGACAGGTGGGGAATGGATCCCAATCCATCTGGTTTCAGCGGACCGGATCGGCTGCCGGCAGGTGTCAACGGACACCTGCTGCTCCATAGAGAGCAATGAATGGTCCGATCGGATCTGCCTGAAAAACTGACAGGCAGACCTGATTGGTTCATCAGGGTGAAAGGGGCCTTATCCTTAAAGGGTAAAAACAATGTTTGCTGTAACTGCTTATAAAGTGTTATCTGAAGTTCAGCTTGAATCACCAGGTGAAAAAAAGGAGAAAAAGCCTAAGGAAAAAAATATAATGCACTCACCACATCTAAGGAAAGGTAATCTGCAATATATTACATTTTCTATTTTGGGTTTGTAAGCAGGTTGAAAGGTTCGTTAATGAGACAGCTGCTGCCCCAGAGGGAAACAACCTGTTTCCCGCACTTTCTACAGAGCTCTGCCTCTCTCTCTGATAATAAAAGGTGGGAGAGCTCTGCCCAGTCAAACAGTCTGCATGGGAAAGAAGACACAGGCAGGACACAGCATGTAATCTACAGTCACTGCTGCTACAGCTACCAGAGAGAGCCTTCAAAGTCAAAGTCAGTCAGCCAATGAGGAGAAAAAAGGGGCGGGACCAGGCGCGGCTCCGTGTCTGAATGGACACAGGGAGCTGTGGCTTGGGTGCCGCCATAGCAAGCTGCTTGCTGTGGGGGCACTCAACAGGAGGGAGGGGCCAGGAGCACCAAAGAGGGACCCGAGAAGAGGAGGATCTTGGCTGCTCTGTGCAAAACCACTGTACAAAGCAGGTAAGTATAACATGTTTATTATTTTTAACAAAAAAAAATTGAGACTTTAATTTGGCTACTGTCATGTACCTGGTGGTGGAGTCTGGCTTATGCAGTGGGCAACCTCTCTTTGGACCCTGATTCGGGAACCCCTGGTAGAGTACACAGGAGGCTCGGGAGTGCAGAGAGGCACGATGGTCGGACTGGGTCACTGGTGGTGATGTGAGGGTCCTTTGATGAGCTTGTGCAACAGAGGCGTAGTGGTGCAGGCCGAGTGGGTAGCAGGCTGGCGGTGCGGTGCAGAAGGGGCAGTCAGGAGAATAGTAGGGCACAGGCAAAGTTTGTTAACAGGCGGGCAGCAAGGGAGGAGGCAGAAGAGTGGTCGTGCAGAAGCAGAGTCAAGACAAGCAGGGTCACAGGAACAAATAATCAGATAACGAGTCTCGTCTCTCAGGAACACACAAACGCTGTAGAACAGCTGGGGCAGGTGGACGGTAGCGGCAAATCC
Source organism: Glandirana rugosa (assembly GCA_018402905.1). Classification (NCBI taxonomy): domain Eukaryota; kingdom Metazoa; phylum Chordata; class Amphibia; order Anura; family Ranidae; genus Glandirana; species Glandirana rugosa. Next base: position 4,399 of record BLSH010509631.1, read on the forward strand.
CCGCTAGTTCCAGCGGGAATTTACTGCTGTTATAGCGGCACTATGGTGCCGCAATGCTGGCGGGAGCATGGCGCTTTTAACTCCCCACATGGAGTTAAAACGGGGTTAAAAGTGTTGGCGCGCCGCACTACTGAGGCGGGGTGCAGCCGATTCGGAAGCGCTTGCCCATTGTTTTCAATGGACAGGGGCGGTGGAGGAGCGGTGTATCACCGCTCACCGCACCGTCCCAAAGATGCTGCTTGCAGGACTGTTTGTAACGTCCTGCAAGGGCACCGCCCCAATGTGAAAGCACTCAGAGCTTTCACATTGGGGTGGTTTGGGGGGATTTTTTGAGGCACTTTACAGGCGCTATTTTTAGCTAAATAGTGCCTGTAAAGTGCCTCAGTGTGAAAGTAGCCTCAAGGTAAACTTTTTTTTTACGATAGTTCCCTCTGGTATATATCAAAAAGCTCTGCAGTGCATGTCATTTATAAAAATAAGCTGTATAATAGCTCACTTCAGAGTGCCGTTCAGTGCTCAGCTGACTGATAGCTGCAGGGAAAGGTGCTGGGAAACCCCCGCTGACGTCAGCTGAGAAAAGGAGAGGATGGGAGGAGACAGGCAGGTAGTCACCTGAGCGCCAAACGGTGCTCTAAAGTGAGCTATTATACAGCTTATTTTTATAAATGACATGCACTGCGGAGCTGACTGTTCTACAGCAGAGGGGACTATAGAAAATAAAAACTGTATTTTAGAGCAGGAGGGGGGGGGGGAGAGGACAGAGACACAGACACAGGAGAGCAGGCTGCAGATGACGGAGGCACATATGCTGACTCCGGTGTAAGATCTCTGCAGCACTGATATTTCGGAGTCAGCGCAGAGAGGGAAGGGTAGAAATTGGCAGGATCAGCGAGGTTTTTCAGGTGATACAGGGGACCAAATGACACACTACAAGCGCTGTGCTGTATAACATGTGTTAAGGGAATATGATTTATTTATTTATTTATTTTGGATTAACAAACACTTTAACTAATAATTTTTTTGTATAATTCTCCTTTAAGGGGGTGTATCTTATGCCTACATGCTTTTGCTAATAGGTGTCCCTCGTTCCTAGTACCCATCTCAAAAAGTTGTGAGATATGGTAAAGCTTTTGAGACTTTGTCATGCCTGGTCTAAAGTTAAAAAATGTTGTTTGGGTACAACGTCGCATGACCGCACAATTGTCAGTTAAAGCGACGCAGTGCCGAATCGCAAAAAGTGCTCTGGTCCTAAAGCATGAAATCCTTCCGGGGCTGAAGTGGTTAAAATGCAAATCCATTTATAACTTTTTTGAAATGCGTTTTTCTAGATATTTTTGTTGTTATTCAGTGTCTCTCACTGTTAAAAATAAACCTACCATTAAAATTATAGACTGATGTGGTTAAAGGGGTGCACGGTGGTAATGGTGTATGAAAGAACAGGGCCTGTAATGCACACACATGGGGTGAAATGGTAACATGCCATTGTTAGGGGGCAAAAACTACAAGAGAAGGATAATATGACAGCCAGACAGTGGGAAAGCGGTACTGGAAGGTGTTGATGGGTCTCATGTGTAGCCATGTGCTCCCGTGAGAGTGGCTGGTAGTAGTGCTTCACCTTATAGCTGTCCTCACACCATATTTCACACATCTGTAAACACTGACCAGGCCGGCTCTTGTTTTTGTTGTTTTATTTAGGGGAAATAACTTGGATGGGGATAAGGGATCACTGCAGACCACCCCTCTGCAGACTGTCACTCCTCACAACTCTCCAGCACTGAACTTAGTAAATCATCACTCCATTACTTCTCTCCAGCACTGCACTTAGTTTCCAGCTTGAAAGGGAATTTATCCAGCTTCTCTTTTCCTTTCTCTTCACCGTGGCTAGCACATGGTGAGGCCTACTCTCAGCAGAGCCTCCGGAACATCCATTACAGGCCAGGGATCACGGGCCCCTGAATGTGTAGCAAAAAGTACTTGAGTGCTAGCCGGGCCTTTGATGGACTACAACTCCCAGCCCATCCTTCTTCCATGTTCCACTGACCTGCTTTTCCTCAGTGACTCTCCTTTCCCTGAACTGGCTCCCAAGGCTCCCATAGACTGTCCACTATTCCTCTCCCAGCCTGCTCCAGCACGTTCTCTTGCAGTTCCCAGGACCCGTCACTCACCAAACTGGTGGATCTCTTTAAAGTCTCTCACTGTGTAGCACCTCCGCTGTTCTCCTGTTCCCCTGTGCATCTTCAGGACCCGAGCCTCCAGGCCCCAAGGTCACCCTCCCCAGACTGGGGCAACCTCCCGGTAGGGGCCTCCACAGCGCGTCTGCTACATCTCCAGACTTCCACGCGACACTTCTCCCCCAGATCGGGCTGACTCAGAGTATTTAAGGAGGCCTGCCCCCTGCCAATCCTGCTTGGGGATTGGTCAGGGCTCCCTAGAATACTCCAGATGGCTCCACCTATCTCCTATTTCTAGAAAGAAGTGGGAGGTTCTGGTGACCTCATCTGTCAAGTCCACTCAATCCTCCCTGAGGCTCTCCTCCCAGCCCAGATCAAAACATTCAGGCCTGCACCACAGTCATGCCTGACTAAATTTTACCTCACCTAGCAAATCCTGCTAGAAAAACGCGCCTATTCTATGGGGGCGCTACACATGCATAGTGAAGGAATTGGTCAGTGCCCCAGTAACTGGGACCGGACCACACGGCAGAGATCCTAGGGAACTAGCCACATGATACAGGAGAGAAAAGAGTTAAATATGCATCCACATGGGGTTCGAGCTGGTGCCCAGCAGGATTCCATTGTGTCACTGGGGGAGGGAGGTGGCAGAGTTAAAGGGGTTGTAACGGCAGAAGGTTATTTATCTTAATGCATTCTATGCATTAAGATAAAAAAGCCCTTCTGTGTGTAGCAGCCTCCCCAGCACCCCCTAATTAATTACCCTGAGCCCCTTCTCTCTCCAGCGATCTCCACGATCCCTTCAGCCGTCCAGTACACTCCTTCTGATTGGCTGAGACACAGCAGCGGCACAATTGGCTCCCGCGGCCGTCAATCAAAGTCTGCCAGCCAATCAGGGGAGAGGGGGGCCAGGTCAGGGCTCCGTGTCTGAATGGATACACAGAGCTCTGACGCGGCTCTGACACGGCTGAGGGGCACTCGATAGGAGGAGGGGCCAAGTGCTGCAAAGAGGGACCCGAGAAGAGGAGGATCTGGGCTGCTCTGTGCATAACCAACTGCACAGAGGAGGTAAGTAACAAGTTTTTTGTTTTTTTTAAAAATGATCCTTTACAATCACTTTAACCAGTTCCGTACCAAGTCATATTAAAATGACGTCGGCAGGAACTGCTCCTCGATCAGGTCGGACATCAAATGACGTCCGCCGCTTCTCGCCGCTACTGTGGGCCCTCAGGGGCGCGCAGAGCGGCGATCTCGGATCGTTCGTGTGCCGGGGGGTCGTGTCTCCCCCCGATCGTGGTAAAGAGCCAATACATTTGGCTCTTTACCACGTGACTGGCTGTGTCCAATCACAGCTTGCCACTTTGTTGATCCACATGGCCGCGGCTCGTGCCCCCCCCAAATCATCCCGACTTTGATAGATTGTTTAAAATTCGCCCCCTAATTGATTTCTTTTCTAAACGTTTTGCTGAACTCTACATCCCTGAACAAAATATTTCCGTGGACAAATCCCTGGTCCATTTCACAGACCGCCTGGGTATGAAGCAGTACATCCCCAGTAAGAGGGCCAGGTATTGAGTAAAGCTCAACAAGCTGTGTGAAAGTTCCACGGGATATGTGCACGCTTTTGGAAATATGAAGGCAAAGACTCCCATCTCCAGCCCCCTGATTGTCCATCGTACCTGGGAATAAGCGGGAAGATTGTTTGGGAATTGGCTTACCCACTCTTCAAGAAGGGATATCATATTTACATGGACAACTATTACACAAGTTTGCCCCTTTTCCGCCACCTATATCGGGAGGATACTTTGGCCTGCGGTACTACAAGACAGAACAGAAAGGGCTTCCCACAGAGTCTAATCACCACACATTTGCAAAGGGGGGAATCAGCAAGCCTCAGGAACGAGGAAGTATTGGCTGTGAAGTGGAGGGATATAAAAGACGTGTACATCATGCCCACAATCCTCAATGCCACCTCAGTGGAACTTCTAAGAAGACAGGGTCCCGTTGAAAAACCAAATTGTATCCACGAGTATAATAAATTCATGGGGGGGGGGGTGGATTTAAATGACCAAATGTTGCAGCCCTATCTACCAACTAGAAAATCCCTCTTCTGGTACAAAAAAGTTGCGGTTTACATTTTTCACATGGCCATGTACAATGCTTACGTCACCTACCGGAAATCAACAGAACGACCCAACCTCTTCCTAAATTTTATTCAAGACATCATTACTGCTCTGATATATCCACAAGGATCCCCCCCAGAAATCCGCACCGATTGTCTCAGCAGACTGCATGAGCGCCATTTTCCTGAACATATTCCCCCATCAACAACGGGAAGAAGACGCCAAAAAAAATGTCGGGTGTGCAGCAAAAGAGGAATTAGGAAAGACACCAGTTTCTAATGTCCCTCCAATACTGGCCTTTGTATTGGACAAGGCTTCAAACGCTATCATACACTTGTAAATTATTAGTATTTCAATAATATTTCAAATGCCATTTCCCAATTTCCAATTCCTGTGCTGATTATTTCCCTGGACCAACCATACTACTGCCTTCCATGTGAACTGACCCTGGCCTGTTTATGGACTATGCCTCTGCCTGCCGTCTGCATTGTTTATCCGCCATATTTCTGCCTTTCAAGTGAACTGACCCTGGATTATATCGACTATGCCTCTGCCTACTGTCTATTTCTGCCTTTTACCTGCACTGACCTCGGCCTGTTGACCATGTTTTTGCCTGCCCCCTTGGACTGATCTTTCACCTGCTACACAGGGGTCTCACATATGTCAGGGGTTCCAGAATGATGTTCTGATTTGAGAAAAACAGTTATTGGTTTTCTCTTTGTTTTATAATTCCCAGAACAGGGTCTGGTGTCCGGAGGCTTCAAAGCGATTTGGGTGGGAGAAGCCTCTACCCCTGCCCCCATTCTTTCTTGACCGAGGCCCTAAGCTTGATGGTCCTGCCTGCTGCCTGGACAGATACTTTGGCTGTACTGACAATATCTCTGCCTGCACTGACCCAGGACTTTTTATGGACCATGTGCCTGCTGCCTGGACCCAATGCTTTTGCCTGTACTCTGCCTACTGCCTGTGCTATGGACAGTATTCCTGCCTGCTGCATGGACAAACATTTTGCTGCTGCTGACCACATCCCTGCCTGCTACCTGGACCAATGCTTTGACTGTGCTGCCAATATCTCTACTGTCTACTATGGACCGTATTCCTGAGGCTGCCTGTTTTGCGGTGCTTGTCCACATTCCTGTCTGCTGCCTGTACCGATGCTGTTGACCACTGCACTACTAAAACCGCAGGTAATCTTTTCTTACCCTTTGCTCAGCAGAATGTATTTTGGTTTGTAATTTGTATGTACTGTACATGCTATGTGTTAGAAATATGAAGGGCCTTCAACAATGTGATAGGTTGGCAGGAATTTATGTGTGTGATTTATGTCCCTAGAACAGTGTAAAAGTCTCACACATGTGGTATCGCCATACTCAGGAGGAGTAGCAGAATGTATTTTGGGGTATCATTTTTGCTATGTACATGCTATGTGTTGGAAATATCTTATAAATGGACAACTTTGTGTAAAAAAAATGCGTTTTCATTTTTTTTCCCCTTTTTCCAAAAACTTCTGAAAATAAATGACAAATTCAAAAGACTCATTATGCCTCATAGATTATACGTTGGGGTGTTTGCTTTCCAAAATGGGGTCATTTTGTGGGCAATTCCATTGTCCTGGTGCTCCAGGGCCTTCAAAATGTAATAGGTGGTTGAGAAATGAGATGTGTAATTTATGCTCATAGAGCACCAAAAGGTGCTGCTTCAATGTTAGGCCTCTGTATGTGGCCAGACTGTGTAAAAGTCTCACACATGTGGTATCACCATACTCAGGAGGAGTAGCAGAATGCATTTTGGGGTGTCATTGCAAGTATGTATATGCGGTGTGTGAGAAATAACTTGTGACAATTTTGTGTAAAAAAAAAAATTTCTTCATTTTTACAAAGAATTGTGGGAAAAAATTACAACTTCAAAAAAATCACCATGCCTCTTACTAAATACCTTGGGATGTCTATTTTCCAAAAAGGGGTCATTTGGGGGGTATTTGTACTTTACTGGCTTGTTAGGGTCTCACAAAATGAGATAGGCCGTCAGTACATCAGGTGTGATCAATTTTCAATGATTTGCACCATAGTTTGTAGACTCTATAACTTTCACAGAGACCAAATAATATACACTAATTTGGGTTATTTTTACCAAAGATAGGTAGCAGTATAAATTTTGGGCCAAATTTATGAAGAAAAATTTTTTTTTTTTTGCAAAATTGTTAAATAGAAACTAAAAAAAAGTTTTTTTTTTCAACATTTATATTGCAAAAAATAAAAAACCCAGCGGCGATTAAATACCACCAAAAGAACGCTCTATTTGTGAGAAAAAAATGATAAAAATTTTGTTTGGGTGCAGTGTAACATGAGAGAGTAATTGAGATTCAAAGTGTGAGAGAGCTGAAAGCTGAAAATTGGTCTGGGCAGGAAGGGGGTATAAACGTCCGGTATTGAAGTGGTTAAGCTGGACTGGTGGACTGTGGTGTCTCCTTCAAAATGTCACATCCTGTGTAGGTGTATGTATCGTGGGACGTGGAGACACCTGTATGCTTGGTCCCAGGAATTAGCGAATGAAAGGTTGGAAACACTTTTTGAAAGATAAAAACTGCATTTTATCTACTATATAAATCAGACCAAAATGAAGGAAAAATGAGAAGGAAACATTTACCAAATTGTTCCAAATCAGGGACAGTTTGGACCTATGGGGTTCCCTGTCAACTTGGGAATTTTGGTTGTCCCAGTTTCTTATGTTGCATTCCCTATAACATGAGTTAAAAATCCAGCTGGGACAGTGGGAATCCTTCATGGTGGCTGAAGCAGGGGTGCAAACCCTGGAGCTCAACCACAGAGATCCTACCAATGGAATCATCGAAAGGCAGAAGGTATACTCCTTTATGAAGAGCAGACATCAATTTTTTTTTTATTACTCACCTCTGAACCCACTTCCTTACACTCATATGTATTTATTATATAGATACATGTGTATATCTGTGTGTACAAGTAATCTTTGACAAGACATAATAGTCAGCCAACATACACTTCACTGCTGTCCTATTTGAATGAATGTGTTATCGGCACCTAAATGTTAGATGAAGGCAGAGACAAGCAGTCAGGGGAGACAGGTGAGGCAGAGCCTCACCTGCCATGAACATAAAAAAAAAAAAAGAAAGCGATCGACTTTGAGGGTCGCAGTTTGGCGACCTGGGGTCACAGTGACCCCAAATTGTGGGGGTGGGATAGGTAGCTAAAGTCCTACCCCACCACTGGTCAAAATTCTCCTTGTGCAGCTGGTCAGAAGCTACATACAGAGCGGTCAGTTTAAATACAAGCTGGCACACTCTGTTTGCAGCAGACTGATGCTGGGTTCACACCTATGCGAATTGGACGCTGCTTTTCCCGCATCCAATTCACATAGCAGGAGATTGTGACTGGCTCTCTATGGAGCCAGTTCACACATTTACGCAACGGGTCCGGTGCGTCTTTTGGTCCGTTTCAGGTCCGAATTTAGCCCAAAATTCAGGCTGAAATTGGACCTGAAACGGTGAACCAGCACACACCGGACCCCTGCTGTGCACCGTTGCGATTCCAATGTGAACCCAGCCTGAGAGAATGAGCTCACAGTGCCTCTTACTTCTTGCCAGAGGCACTGAGCTCAATGGATAGCTTGGAGCCTTGGACCAATGGCAAAGCACCATTGGCCCAAGCTGTCCAATAAAAAATGCTGCAGTGGAGGCTGGCTTCTCACTGCAGTGCCATAGAAGGGGGCATGTGTCTAAAAGACAAATGCTCCCTTCCAGCCCAACCCTCTTAACTACAAGGAAAAACATGGTTTTATGTGTATAAGATTTACCCATAATCCTGTTTTTTTCTCACACAGTTAAGAGACAGAATGAGAATCTGCTGCTGCTGAAAAGGTACAAGCTAAATCATATATTATTATGCTATATGTTATAATATAATAATTTATTATTTATCTATTTACCGTGAAATTACTGGTTTGAAGTTACAACTTCAAACTTCAGTCATTTGTCCATTAAGCCACCTGCTTCAGTACAGTTTTTGAAAATATAGTAAATTACCTTAAAAATAATATATAATAATTATTTTTATATTACTTAACTCCTTGCCACCCAGGCCAATTCTGATACTTCTTTCCTACATGTAAAAATCATCATTTTTTTTGCTAGAAAATTACCCAGAACCCCTAAACATTATATATATTGATAATTTGTATACAGCGCTAACATTAACAATAATAAACATCATCTGAAAAATCCTCAACGCTGGTATGATATGGAAAATAGTCCTATAACCATATAATACGGCTGGTATCTATAGTCCATCAGTTTTCAAAGAGGACACCAAGAGCTGTTCAGATGAAGAGAATCACAAAAACATCAGGAAGTTTAGCAAGTTCCCTTACCAGACATGAGATCCAAAGACGCATATATGTATATACAAAGGATTCCAGGTGCAATCCAATCTCTCAACTTCCACAGAAAATTCAATAGATATCAGTGGGGTCTCTCCATCAGATCATACCATTTAGCAGCGTGCAACGTGTCGTGGTACGGCCTGATGTGTTTCAGCCAATAGGCTGTCTTCAGAGGCGTGTCCACAACAGCACGCATTAAAATACACCACAAGCAGGAAAAAGATGAAATGGAAAGCATGGCATTGCGGTTGCTGTGCTCCACAGACAGGCTACCATGAAGGACTACGATGCCCAAAAGCACTTGGAAGGCGCGGCATCACACCGGCCTATTGTCAAGCCATCCATCCAAGCCGTTCAGGCTAATATTTCCCCACTACACAGATCAAGGAATACATCAAACCCTGGTCTGCATATGAGAGGGTTCAAATAGTACAAAAACAACGCCATATCAAAGAACTTGAACGAAGACTGGGACTAATCAACAGTTATTGATAAAACAATTGATATCCCAGTCTACATTCAATCTGAACGGGACATAGCTTTTAAGCTCGAAAATCCACTGGGTCTCAATCCATGAAATCTCACGCCGCACAAAACTACCTCTCCAATTGTGATGTTCTAAATAATGGCGTGACACAGAATGTTTAGGAAAGCCCTTTTTAATATTGGCCACATGTTGGCTTAATCGTACATTCATCACCCAAACAGTACGCTCAATATACTGTAAGCCACAAGGGCAAACAAGCATATACACAACGTTCTTGGAAGTGCAGATGATATAAGTTTTGATATCATATTGTCTATTGGTCACCCCTGAACTGAAGTGACATACCTTCCTTGACTTAGATTTATTAAGCTGACAGATCCCACTCTTCTTACAAAGGTAATAATCCTTGAGTTTCTGAAAAAATGGGACCCTTTGTGGTGCATCTAAGATGTTCTTGGCCACCTGTAACTTCAGGGGGGTACCCCTCAAAATATGACCTGTGGGCGTTCTGGGTGTATTGGTCCAAGCACTTTATCATCTTTCAATATATCCCAGTGCTTAGCCATAATTTTCTTAATTTGGTAGTAATGCTGGAAGTGGTGAAGAATGAGAACCTAAAGTCCTTTGACTCTACATTGGTAGATTCCCATCTGTTTGTAATCATAGTATTCCTCTCCATAGTACCCACCTCAGTAATGACTCTATCCAAATTCTCCTCTGCGTATCCTTTGTCTAAAAATCTGTGTTTGAGCATCTCTGTCTGTTTAAAGAAATCATCCCTGTAGGTACAATTCCGTTGCAAGCGAATAAACTGTCCCTCAGGGACAGCCTTCAGCCAACTGGGATGATGGCAGCTCCCCTGGCCTATATAACCATTAAGGTCAGTACTTTTAAAGAAGGTAGTGGTGACCAAAGCCCCATCTCTAACCTCTATGTTGAGGTCCAAAAAATGAATATTAGTGCTGCTAGCCTCGAGGCCACGTAGGAAAGCGTCCAAGGAGCTCATGTCGCCATCCCAAAGGAGAAGGACATCATCAATATATCTGCCCCAGAAGACAACCTCCGGTCTCTGGTCAGCATAGATGATGTCCTCCTCCCATTTGGCCATAAAGAAATTCGCCATACTGGGTGGAAATTAGGCGCCCATTGTGACACCTCTATTCTGCAAATAGAAGGTGCAGCGGAACCAAAAATAATTATGCAACATGGCGAATCTGAGAAGGTCCAAGATGAATAATATATATTGCTTTAGCAGGAAGTGAAGAGGAATCGATGGAATGGCGCTTGAGATACAATAAAATGATAAATCGCAAATAAGATGTGATTTTGAAGGATTAAAAAAGTGTTTATTAACCACTTCAGCCCCGGAAGGATTTCCAGCTTTAGGACCGGAGCACTTTTTGCGATTCGGCGCTGCGTCGCTTTAACTGACAATTGCGCGGTCGTGCGACGTTGCACCCAAACGAAATTTGCGTCCTTTTTTTCCCACAAACAGAGCTTTCTTTTGGTGGTATTTGATCACCTCTGCGTCATTTCTGATCGCCGCTATAAACAAAAGAAGAGCGACAATTTTGCAAAAAAACCCAAATTTCTTACTTTTTGCTAAAATACAAATCCAAAAAAAAAATATAAAAAAACATTTTTTTTCACCGTTTTTGGCCGATTTATATTCTTCCTCATATTTGCGATAAAAAAATCGCAATCAGCGTTTATTGATTGGTTTGCGCAAAAGTGGTCGCATTTACGGATGATGAGAATTCATTTTTGGGGTTTTTATTTTTTTTTTATTTTTTACTAAAAATGGCGGC
>BLSH010509631.1:29801-52105 GCA_018402905.1 Glandirana rugosa
AATTGTCTTGTTCGACTTCAATCTTAGACTAACCACTTACCTGACCCTGATCTCAATCCAGTGACATGCACAAGAGCAGGGGCTCTCTCAGCTCTCTCCCTCCTTATAGGCTCAGATCACAGCCAGTGAGGAGGGAGTGGGGGTGCGATTGAGCCCCCATGAGTGCTCCCATAGCTTGCTATGATGGGCACTCAGCAGGATACAAGAGCCAGGAGTGCCGGTGGGGGACCCGAGAAGAGGAGGATTGGGGCTGACCTGTAAAGGGCCACTGCATACAGAAAATAAGTATAACATGTTTGTTATTAAATAAAAATAGCTAAAGATATACAATTACTTTAGGGCAGGTAAACTGTAATATATAAGGGGGAATCTACTAAACCTGGAGCATCCAGACTCTGGAGTAACTGTGCATAGTAACCAATCAGATTCTAACTTCAGCTTGTTCTGTTAAAGCGGAGTTCAACCCAAAAGTGGAACTTCCACTTTAAGTGCAGGTGACCCCCTGACATACCCCAATTGACATGCCATTTTCTTGGAGGGGGAGCGGGTACCTAGTTTTCATAGGTTCCCAGCTCCCACTTCCTCTCGTGGCACCACGGTGCTGGAAGGAAGTTCACCTCCCCCTGCAATCTAGTGGGATACGTCACGGGTCCCAGAAGATTGCCCAGCCATTCACATCATGCGGCGCGGCTCGCACCTGTGAAGCCACAGCCGGGCGCCCACACTTGTGATGCTGATGCCGCGGAGGGGAGGGGGAGAGGAGCGAAGTGTAGGGAGGCCGCATGGCTGGACCATAGGACAGGTGAGTGTCTGACTATTTTTTGTAGCTGCTGACTTTTAACTGGGTGGAACTCCGCTTTAAGCTTTAAAAATTGGGTTTAAAAACAATGGGTTGTCACGCACAGCTGCTCCAGATTCCATCTGCTCGAGTCTTAGTACATTCCCCTTATTAAATGTTTGTTCATTATTGTTTGACTAAAACAAATACAGAAAAAAAGTTTAAATGAAAAGAAAAAAAAGAGAGGCACTGCTTCAGAGTTTTACATATTATGATACTTCTTACATGTAAGCCTATTTGCATTATGTTCACTCCAGCATATAACAAATTACTTTGCAGTTAAAAGTTCCATGTCTACTAATGATTTAACATTACAGGATAACCCTTTCTCAGGTGCTAAGGAGGCACCCGTCAGTGTGCGCGCCTGAGCCGGACTGCGTGTGCTAAAAACGGAGTTCCACCCAGTTAAAAGTCAGCAGCTACCAAAATCAGCCACTCACCTGTCCCTCGTTCCAGCAATGCCCCGCCCGAAGGTTCGCTCGTCTCCCCCTCCCCTCGGCGGCGCCGGCATCACAAGTGTGGGCACACGGCTTTGGCTTCAAAGCCGAACGCTCACTGCGCATGTGCGAGTCGCACTGCGGCTTGTGAATGGCTCGGCTTATCTTCTGGGACCTGTGACGTGTCCCAGAAGAGGGAGGGGGTGAGGTGAACTTCCTTCCGGCTCCTCGGCGCCAGGAGAGGAGGTGGTCCCCCCCAAAAACATGACATGCCAATTGTGGCATGTCAGGGGGTCAACTCCTCTTAAAGCGGAAGTTCCACTTTTGGGTGGAACTCCGCTTTAAGCCACAGACAGTGCTGGAGTGGTGACAGGAGCCAGGTATATCTTCTTCTGGGTTCTGATCTTTGGCCATTTTGATTCTGATGCTGAGCTGGGATGACATCACTCCTATGCATGCACAGGAGTTCATTCATTTCAGCGGATGCCATAGATGTACACTTTACTGCATGTGGGTAGTTCAATGTACAGGGTGGGCCATTTATATGGATACACCTTAATAAAATGGGAATGGTTGGTGATATTAACTTCCTGTTTGTGGCACATTAGTATATGTGAGGGGGGAAAATTTTCAAGATGGGTGGTGACCATGGCGGCCATTTTGAAGTCGGCCATTTTGAATCCAACTTTTGTTTTTTCAATAGGAAGAGGGTCATGTGACACATCAAACTTATTGGGAATTTCACAAGAAAAACAATGGTGTGCTTGGTTTTAATGTAACTTTATTCTTTCATTAGTTATTTACAAGTTTCTGACCACTTATAAAATGTGTTCAATGTGCTGCCCATTGTGTTGGATTGTCAATGCAACCCTTTTCTCCCACTCTTAACACACTGATAGCAACACCGCAGGAGAAATGCTAGCACAGGCTTCCAGTATCCATAGTTTCAGGTGCCGCACATCTCGTATCTTCACAGCATAGACAATTGCCTTCAGATGACCCCAAAGATAAAAGTCTAAGGGGGTCAGATCGGGGGACCTTGGGGGCCATTCAACTGGCCCACAACGACCAATCCACTTTCCAGGAAACTGTTCATCTAGGAATGCTCGGACCTGACACCCATAATGTGGTGGTGCACCATCTTGCTGGAACTATGATGTCAGTGATAGGGAATTGCTGGCCATCAAGTCGGCTTTGGAGGAATGGTGGTACCTCCTGGAAGGAGCAGCTCACCCGGTATTGGTTTTTACTGACCATATAAACCATAAAAAAACCATATGCTGTGAAGATACGAGATGTGCATCACCTGAAACTACGGATACTGGAAGCCTGTGCTAGCATTTCTCCTGCGGTGTTGCTATCAGTGTGTGAAGAGTGGGAGAAGAGGGTTGCATTGACAATCCAACACAATGGGCAGCACATTGAACACATTTTATAAGTGGTCAGATACTTGCAAATAACTCATGAAAGAATAAAGTTACGTTAAAACCAAGCACACCATTGTTTTTCTTGTGAAATTCCCAATAAGTTTGATGTGTCACATGACCCTCTTCCTATTGAAAAAACAAAAGTTGGATTCAAAATGGCCGACTTCAAAATGGCCACCATGGTCACCACCCATCTTGAAAAGTTTCCCCCCTCACATATACTAATGTGCCACAAACAGGAAGTTAATATCACCAACCATTCCCATTTTATTAAGGTGTATCCATATAAATGGCCCACCCTGTACATTGCGAACAGGCAGGTAGGAATACTTCAATGCAGAAGAGACTATAGCGCTACCACTATAAGGGTCACTGGATTTACTGGTTCTTTCCCAAACAGTACACAGGCCTCCAGTCACCTGGCCACCCAAGCACAAGGGGTTGTCTTTTTAAGATTTATAGCTTGAAGAACTTGTAACAGGAGAGGGATTGGGGCATGGGATACTATAAAATGATTAGCAAAAACAGTGAGAGGACAATCTTCTCCCAAAGTTAAAATGAACATTGAACAGTATAGTCCCTCACAGGGGGAGACCATGGGGCCATTCACTCTGGCATCTGGTTACCTTGCTACAATGTACACCTGCTGATACCCAGTGCAATATTCAGAACACTATACAGACACAGTGATTACTTAAGGTCTTTAATCACAAGTCCCTAGGACAACTGCCTCCTTCCAGCTTCCTTTAGACACCACTCAGTGAGGAAGACAATCCTTTTCCAGACCAGATCCTTTGAAAAAAGCTTGCAGTCAGATCCAGGCTCCTTCTAGATCCCATCACTGCAGCTCTGGAACCTTGCAGAACAGCAACCCAATCCTTATATTGGATGTAAACCCCATTCATGAAATTTGACCTGGGCACATCTCTCTGTAGTGTTTACTTATCCCTCTCCAAAGCCCTAAGTCTCATGTCTTTCTGCTGCTCGGTTCTTCTGTTATCAGCATGATAACTTCTGACAAGCTCTCTGACACCTGAAATTTGTGTCAGAGAGTTTGTTAGCAGACAGCTGGTCTATTCACAGCACAGCTCTGCACATTTCTTCCTTCCTCTGCTTATGTGGAGGGGGGAGCCTTTCCTCCAATCAGCTGTCACACATTATATGCCAAGAATCCACACCCAGTGGTGGAACAGGAAGAGAAAATTTTAACACGATGTGCGCTTTCTAAACAATCTAGAAATTTGAAGACAGTACATGAAGGGAGATTTCTTTCATCTATGCGTATTATCTGAGGCTGTTCACTTCAGTAGGAATATGTGAGCGTTTACACCCACTTTAAGCTACCTCAAGGGCAACAGCCCCTCCCCGAACTCCTTCCTGGGGAAAAGCAATCTTTTTAGGGCTTCAGACTATTTATCAGCTGCCCAGCCACCATCTAGACACACCTCCCAGGGGATTGGATAGTCTCGGATCAATATTTAGACTGGTCATTTAAATTATCCCTTACTGAGCTCTAGAAATTTCTTCCACAGACAGAGGTAAGCATTCAAACTCCCAGCCTGTGAAACAGACCAAAGCACACAATCTCTGCTCCCTTGATTACAGGAGCCAAAAACTAAATTGACCTAGCAAGCTAACTAGGACACTAGGCAACATCCACCCCCACACCCCCCCAAAAACACAGGTCTTGTCCTCATGGACCAGGTAGCACAACAAAATTTGCTTTTGTGCCCATGACAAAGAAGGGGTGGGGAGAGGGGGAATAACAAAGTATAAATAAGTATGTGGCAATCCACATAATAAATGTTCTTTGTTTAAGGTATAATAAACTTTGTACAATACATGGGGAGACTGCCACTAAGTCATATAAAGATCTTGTCAAGCGACAGAACTCTTACAACACATATGCATATTAGGGATGAGACGAACACCCCCCGGTTCAGTTCGCACTAGAACATGCGAACAGACAAAAAGTTCAGGCGAACATCCGAACACCATTAAAGTCTATGGGACTCGAACATGAAAAATCAAAAGTGCTAATTTAAAGGCTTATATGCAATGTTATTGCCCTAAAAAGTGTATCAATGAAAAAAAATGTTTTTAAATCTATAATTTTTTCAGGAGCAGTGATTTTAGTAATGATTAAAGTGAAAAATTCCTTTAAATATTGTGCCTGGGGGGTGTCCTTAGTCTGTGTGTAAAAGGGCGCATCTCCGTGAGGTGTAGAACATAGCCAGAGCAAAATGACATTTCCATAGGAAAAATTGTCTTTTAAAATCGCAGCTATAATGTATTGCTTGTTCCCGACAATATACAAAAAATCTCTGGAAAAGAGTGCGTGGGGTCCCCCCCCAGTCCAAACCAGGCTCTTCGGGTCTGGTTTGGATATTAAGGGGAACCTCGCGCCAAATTTAAGAAAAATTTGACGTGGGGGTCCCCCTAAAATCCAAACCAGATTCTTATCCGAGCATGCAGCCCTGGCCAGTTAGGATGGGGGGGGGCGAGAGAGTGCCCTCCCCTCCTGAACCGTAGCAGGCTACATGCCCTCAGCATGGGGAGTATGTGTGCTTTGGGGGAGGGGGGCTCTGCCCCCCCACCTCAAAGCACCTTGTCCCCATGTTGATGGAGACAAGAGCCTCTTCCCCACAAGCCTGACTGGTGCTTGTGGGGGTCTGCGGGGAGGGGGGTTTATCGGAATCTGAAGACCCGCCCCCTCTGACATCACATGACGTCGGAAGGGGACGGGTTCACTCAGTTATGTCATCGGGTGGCCCAGCCCCTTCTTATATAAGTCCTGTCATCGTGAAGACTGCCCATTCTGCAAGATGCGCAGGGGCCAGGCTGCACCAGCGGAGAGTGCGGCAGTGGTGAAAGAAGAAAGAAGATGAAGATTGAAGACAGGAAGTAAGAAGACTAAAAGAAGAAGCAGAAGACCAGAAGAAGGACCTGGCCAGGAGAAGATGGAGGAAGAAAGAAGAAAGAGCTATTTTACAAAATATAGGAAGTGTCAAAAACTGCCTCTTGTTTTTTTTTTTTACACTACACTCCTTTTTTGGTGAATGGGTAGGGGTACAATGTACCCCAAACCTATTCACATGGGGGGGTCTTCCAGATTCTGATTAGCCCCTGCCCGCAGACCCCCACAACCACCTGCCAGGGTTGTGGGGCTGAGGCCCTTCTCCCCATCAACATGGGAACAAGGTGCTTTGGGGGCGACCTCAAAGCATCCTCCCCATGTTGAGGGCATGTGGCCTGGTATGGTTCGGAGGGGGGGGGGGCGCTCGCTCATCCCCACCCCCTCCTGCCATGCCAGGGCTGCGTGCTCGTATAAGGGTCTGGTTTGGATTTTGGGGGGATCCCACGCCATTTTTTTCTAAATTTGGCGCCGGGTTCCCCTGAAAATCCATACCAGACCTGAAGGGCCTGGTTTGGATTTTGGGGGGAACCGCACGTAATTTTTTTTTCAAATTTGGCACGGGGTCTCCCTTAAATTCCATACCAGACCTGAAGGGCCTGATTTGGATTTTGGGGGGGAACAGCACGTCTTTTTTTTTAAATTTTGGCACAGGGTTCCCCTTAACTTCCATACCAGACCTGAAAGGCCTGGTTTGGATTTTGGGCGGAACCGCACGTTATTTTTTTAAAAAATTTGGCACGGGGTTCCCCTTAAATTCCATACCCCTTGCAGTTACTCTTGTTACAAATTCTGACAAAAGCCCCCAGTCAAACAGGTGGCCAAAAATTGGGCCTTGGTTGTTGGCGGTGCCAGAACACTGTAACCCCTTGCAGTTACTCTTGTTGGACGGAGGAGCTGGGCCTGATGTTGTAAATTCGTTTACAAATTCTGACGAAAGCCCCCAGTCAAACAGGTGGCCAAAAATTGGGCCTTGGTTGTTGGCGGTGCCAAAACACTGTAACCCCTTGCAGTTACTCTTGTTGGACGGAGGAATAAATTTGTTTATCCACTTAAGCCCCAGAGCCCTTTTTTACACTTGTTGTTTACAAGTTAAAATAATTTTTTTTGCTAGAAAATTACTTAGAACCCCCAAAAATTATTTATTTTTTTTAAACACCCTATAGAATAAAATGGTGATCGTCGCAATACTATTTGTCACACTGTATTTGCGCAGCGGTCTTTCAAGCGCAATTTTTTGGGGAAAAAAAAAGCTTTTTTGAGTTAAAAAATAAGACAACAGTAAAGTTAGCCCAATTTGCTTGTATATTGTGAAATGTTACGCCGAGTAATTCGATACCATACATGTTAGGGTTGAAAATTGCGCACACTTGCGGAATGGCGACAAACTCTGGTACTTTAAAATCTCCATAGTCGATGTTTAAATTTTTTTTACTGTTACCAGGTTAGAGGTGTAGAGGAGGTCTTTTGCTAGAATTACTGCTCACACTCTGGCGATCGTGGCGATACCTCGCATGTGTGGTTTGAACACCGTTTTCATATGCGGGCGTGACTTACATATGTGTTTTCTGTGCTGTGCGAGCTTGCGGTTGCGGTGGCGCTTTGAATTTTTTTTTTCATTTTTTTTTTCTTAACACTGTTTAAAAAAAAAAAAATCTGATCACTTTTATTGCTATCACAAGGAATGTAAACATCCCTTGTGATAGTAATATATGGTGACAGGTACTCTTTTAGACCCCCCATTCCTCCTTTGCACTTCACAGTATTCACATCGCCAAAAAAAAGCGATTCTGAATACTGTCATTTTTTTAAAACCGGGGCCGTTTGCCTCCGAGTAAACCAGACGTTCTGATGTTGCTTCCGGGAATGCACGAAGGAGTCCCGATTGAAGCCGATTCCGGCTTCCACAGGGACTCCACACAGCGGCCAGAAGTGTCGGATCGGAGCTCAAATCCAAGCAAAGTTCATTAACAGACTGGGTCAGACAATTGGATGGTCGTGGATAGCGGGGTCAGTGCAGGCAGATAACAGCAGATCAGATCAAGCGGGGTCAAACAGGAAAACAGGAAGGATCACAGATACCGGAAACAGGAACAGAGCTGGGGCTCACAGGTACTAAGATGCTGTAGAACGGACAGCACCTGCTGACAGGTGCAGAGGGTTCAAATAGCACCGTTTGGCGCAGCACGAAGCGCGCATAGGTGCTAAAAGTCCAAAAGATGCCGATTTCTCCTAACACTGGGCAGCCTCCGGATGACCAGCTTGGCCAGCTTGGCCGGATTGCTGTCTTTGAAGGCTTGACTACAGTCATCCGCATGGAGATTCTCAAGAGCTTTCCTCTGGGCCGTAGCCCTTCCACTTTACGAGATACTGGATCCTGCCACCCATCTTCCTGCAGTCGAGTATTGACAACCTCAAATTCTTCTTCACCATGGATACTCTTTGCCCTACTTCAGAATTTTTGCAGATAAATTAGCAGCAAGCTTTGTTCGGGCGTTTAATACCTTGAGACCAGGAGAACAACATCTAAGAGATACCTTAAAGGCAAATATAGTGGTCATATATAAAGAAGGGAAAGATCCGACCAAGTACGCCAGCTATCGACCTATATCCTTATTAAACATAGATTTAAAAATTTTTACCAAAATTTTAGCCGATAGGCTGAACAAGTATATGACATTGTTGGTCCACCAGGACCAGGTGGGATTCCTCAGAGGGAGAGAGGGGAAAGAAAATGTACAAAGAGTGGTGAATATAATTCACTTTGCGATCAGTAGAAAGCTACCCTTAGTGCTTCTTTTCCGCTGATGCGGAGAAAGCATTTGATAGGGTGGACAGGATCTTTATAAAAGCGACTTTAGAACACATTGGCTTCTCCGAGGAGGCATGAGGGCATTGGATCTCGGCATTATATTCGGTACCATCAGCCAGAGTGAAGGTGAATAGTAGTTTCTCAGATGGCTTCCCCATTCGGAATGGTACGCGACAGGGTTGCCCATTATCCCCCCTTATTTTTATTCTTACGCTGGAGCCCTTTCTACGTATAGTACGTGCAAGCCAAGAGATAAGTGGAGTAACAACAAAAGGATTGGAGCATAAGGTAGCTGCATACGTGAATGATTTGATCTTTTCTTTGTCTAACCCTAAAAAATCTATGATCGCTCTACAAAGCGAACTCAACAAATACAGTAATTTATCCAATTACAAAGTGAACTACGCAAAATCGGAAGGGTTAAGACTAAATATAGTAGCTAAAATGAAGGAGCAAATAAGTGAGATCTGCCGCTGCAAATGGTCAAACTCCCATATCCAGTACCTAGGAACTAAAATCCCTATAAAGTTGAGTAAAATTTTTGAACTCAGCTTCACCCCACTCCTTCGACAATTTAAGACCGACCTTACTAAATGGGATAAAGAGATTCTCACCTGGTTTGGTCGGACCAATGTAGTCAAGATGAATATAATGTCTCGCCTGATCTATCTTCTGCAATCTTTGCCAATAAGTTTACCAGTGAGTTTTCTAAAGGACCTACGGGTAAGATTTTCAAAATTTATCTGGGCAGGTAAACCAGCACAGGTGAGCAGGGCGATCCTGACACTTCCAAAACTGAAAGGTGGGATCGGTCTCCCGGATCCAGTAAAATATTATGAGGCAGTTCATCTAAGCAGAGTAATGGAATGGTGCATCCATATGAAAAACCCAAAACAATGGGTTCAGTTAGAAGAAGCAACAGTAGACCTCCCACTGTCAGGTTTGCCTTGGCTGAAAAGGGAGGATATACCAGACGCGGCAAGGGGTCATCCTTTGGTTGGGGCGACACTTAAAGTGGTTAGGCCACTCTTTAAATACGCAAATCTGTCTCCCTTGCCCAGTCTCCTTATTCCAATTATAGGTAACCCAATGTTTCAGGCAGGTATCAAAGATATTCAGTTTGATTCTTTGAGGAGGCAGGGCTTCTTTCGTCTTATACATTTTAGCCACGACAACAGACCTATGGGGAACGCTAGCTGTAGAAAAGAGTTTCAGGACAGATTGGATTTTCTTCACTGTGCCCAGCTAAGCACCATCAAAGCAGTGGGGGGAGTAGATATGGAATTAAGAGCTTTGACAGCATTTGAACAAGCCTGTATTTTGGGGGAACCAGCGAGACATCTACTATCGTTTTCTTACGCATTGTTAATAGCGGCCACAGCCCCACAAAACCTTCCATTTCTTGCACAGTGGAAAATAGATCTGGATATCAAATTCACGCAAAGGCAAAAAAATTGAATCTTATTGTTTGCACATAAAGCCTCAGTAGCTAGTAGATATCAGGGGGGGGGGGGGGTACAAACTTCTCACAAGGTGGTATCAGACGCCTGCAGTTCTACATAAGAAATTTCCTCAGACTACGGATAGATGTTGGCGTTGCCAAGAATCTGAGGGTACCCTAATCCATATATTCTGGGACTGCTGGAAATTAAAAGAGTTCTGGAAGATGGTAAATGAGGTGGTAGAGGAATTGACAGGGATATCCCTTGGGATGAAGGCAGCTGCATACTTACTACACAATACGCCTTTATCTTGCAAAAATTACAAAAACTCATTATTAAAACATCTACTAATAGCTGCCAAAGCATGTATACCGGCACTTTGGAAAAGGGAAGTGGTGCCGACTAAATCCCAATGGTTAGACAAGTTATCTGAGATCCAGGAAATAGAAGAGCTAACACTATTGGGGAAGGATCAGGCTGATTTGTATGTTACCACCTGGAGCCCATTTATCCGCTATATAGAGAGATGCGATTTAGAGAGGTAAAGAAGATAAGGCATCTTTAAGATTTACATTTTTTTTATTTATTTTTTCTCTCTTTTGTTGGGTTGGGGAAGGGGGGAGGGAAAAGGGCTGGATAAGGCGACAAGTAATTTGCTCAGGACGGATTATGGGAGATGACCATAGGAAAATAGTTAATAGTAGCAGAGATAACTTGATAGAATTTCTATGGGGTGAAAAGACAGGGCGTAGTATGGGAGGGGATGGGAGATAAGTAATCTTTTGTATTCACAGTGAAGATACTTTTTCTTGTTTTCTTCTCCTTCTTGTCTCTTTATTGGAGAATTGTCAATAAAAGCATACATAAAAATACCACAATGATGAAAGACTCTGTTGGAGACAGTAAATGATCCTCAAACTGATTAGTCTCATGACAGTGTGCTTCTGATGTGGGAAAAAAAAAAAAATCTTCTTCACCGTCGATCAGGACAGGGGCAGGGGGAGCGTTAGCTCTATTGGGGAAGGGATCCAGGGTTTAATAACGAAACATGGAACACCGGGTGTATCCGCAGGGAAGGAGGAAGTTCCAACTCATAGGAGACCTGGTTGATCTTTCTCTTGACAGAAAAGGTGCCAATGAAACGCAAACCCAACTTTTTGGACGGGCAAAACAATCTCAGGTTCTTTGTGGAGAGCCAGGTCTTGTCGCCAGGTTGCAGGTAGAGTTCACCACGTTTCTTTTTATTGAACGTGGCCTTGCTCAGTTCTTGTGTTTTAGCAAGTGTCTCTTGCAGCAGCTTACAGTTGGTTCTAAAGAACTGGTAGGACTCCTGTACTGCTGGTACCACAGTTTTGCCTGCTAGGCTGGGAAGCAACGTGGGGTGGAAGCCAGAGGCGTAACTAGAACCTTCAGGGCCCTCCTGGCCAGGGCCCTTCCCTCTTCCCACTGATGCTGGGGCCCTTTACTCCTATTGTGGGTCCCTTTATTACGGTACTGCAGTGGGGCCCTTTCACAAGCACACAGGGGCCCTGGGAACAGCAGAAGACAAGTAAACTGGATAGAGGAAAATGGAGGAGATTGGGTCCTCTAAATGCCGCCCCCCGCCATCCCTCCTATTCAGGTGTACAAGGGAGGCACATGGGCCCCCTGGACCATGGGGCCCGGTTGCAATTGCAACCCCTGCAACCCCTATCGTTACGCCCCTGGTGGAAGCCATAGTTGGCCCAGAAGGGTGATTGCTTTGTTGAGGAGTGCACTGAATTATTATAGGCAAACTCTGCCAAAGGTAGTAACGTGCACCAATCGTTCTGGGAGTAGGACGAGAAACAGCAGAGATACTGTTCTAGTGTTTGATTCGTCCTCTCGGTCTGGCCATTAGTTTGCAGATGGTAGGCCGTTGAGAAGGAGAGGTTGATTTCCAGGGCAGAACAGAGGGCTCTCCAAAAGCGCGAAGTGAACTGGACCCCTCTATCAGACACTATGTTGTCTGGGAAGCCATGTAGCCGGACAACTTCCTTGATAAAGATTTCTGAGATCTCTTTCGCAGTGGGGGTGCCCTTCATTGGGAGAAAATGGGCCATTTTAGTCAGCCGATCCACAACTATGAAGATTGTAGTATGCCCATTAGCTGGGGGCAGCTCCACTATAAAGTCCATTGTGATCTTGGACCAAGGTCGCTCGGGGATAGGAAGGGGTTTCAGCAGCCCCCAAGCCTTGGTCTTGTCTGTTTTGTTCCTGGCACATGTAGGGCAGGAGCAGACGTAGGACTGACAGTCCCCAGCAAGTGATGGCCACCAAAAAGAGCGTAGCACAAGTTCTGTGGTTTTCCGCGTGCCAAAGTGCCCGGCTAATTTGTGGTCGTGGCAGAGTCTCAAGATGACCGGGCGCAGTTACTTGGGCACGAAAATTTGGTTCTTGTGCCACCAGAGACCATCCTTCCAGGTCAGCCCTTGGCTAGATGATCTAGAACGGGGGTCAGCAACCTGTAGATCGTGATCTACCAGTAGATCGCGGACAGGTGACTAGTAGATCGTGGTCTGGGCTTGCTGACCCACCATTCATAGATTCAAACAGAGTGGAATGGGACTACTTCTAAAGTTGGAGCTGCAGTAGAGAACAAGAGCCGCATAAGCCAATGCCTCCTCTAGTGCTGGCTCCTGTCTCATGCGAAATGATACCAACTGCACTCCACCTCTTATCATGGCTAGCGGTCTCCAGAGTGGTGCCAGCAGCAGGAAAGAAGAGATCTTCAGATCAATGTTTTAAACCCATGATTCCCATGCAATGCACGCGATTGCGACACATTAGTACGGCAATGAGAGGTTTAAATGAGGTATGAGGAGGCGACACTGTGCCAGGTGATCTTTGACTTCTCCCATGATGTTCAAGTAGATCTGCACCTCTTAAAGGTTGCCTACCCCTGATCTAGAAGAGTCAGTTGAGGTTCTCCGAATCTGGGAGAGTAAGTCGTCCTGAGTAAGCAAGTCATTTCTAGGCTGCAAGATGGTGTCAGGAGAGGCAGATGATCAGGGTTCAGAAAACATACGGGATAGGGCATCGGGTTTGGTGTTCTTTGACCCAGGCCTGTATGTCAAATGGAATTGGAATCTAGAGAAAAAGAGCGCCCAGTGGGCCTGACGGGGTTTGAGCCTCTTGGCTGTCCTGAGGTACTCCAGATTCTTATGATCCCTATATATCAGGATGGGGTGCTGAGCTCCTTCCAGTAGGTAGCGCCATTCCTCCAGAGCAGCCTTGATGGCCAGTAACTCCCTGTCCCCCACGTCATAGTTCTTCTCTGGAGCGGAGAGTTTGTGGGAGAAGAAGGCTACAGGGTGAAGGAGTGCCTTTGTTCCCTGCCTTTGGGAGAGGACAGCTCCCACGGCTGTCTCGGAGGCATCAACTTCCAGGACGTAGGGCAGAGTGGCGTCTGGATGCTTAAGGATAGGTGCTGTTGTGAAGAGCTTTTTCAGGGTTTGGAAGGTGTTTTGCTCCTCAGAAGACCACTGGAACTGCTCACCCTGCTTTGTAAGTTGGGTGATGGGGCCGATGATGGCCAGTCTAGAATAACTGTGACCTTGTGAGGGTCCATGGTAACTCCAGTAACCAACAGGATCAGTCCAAGGAATGGGATACTGGAGCGCTCGAAGGCACATTTTTCTGCCTTGGCATATAACCTGTGTTTCCGCAACCGGCTGAGGACACAGCGGACATGTTGGCGGTGCTCTTCCAGGGAGGATGAAAAAATGAAGATATCATTGAGATAGATGATAACAAAGAGGTCCAGGTAATCTCGAAAGACGTCATTGACCAGGTGCTGGAATGTGGCTGGAGCATTGCAAAGTCCGAAGGGTATGACGAGGTACTCGTAGTGGCCAAAACGAGTCCAGAATGCTGTTTTCCACTCGTCGCCTTCTCGGATGCTGATCAGGTTATAAGCCCCTCGGAGATCCAGCTTGGTGAACACGGTGGCTGACCCTAGCCTCTGAAAGAGTTCTGGAACAAGCGGGAGAGGATATTGTTTTTTAACCATGATTCGGTTCAGGTCCCTGTAGTCTATGCAAGGGTGTGGTCTTTCTTCTCGACAAAGAAAATACCTGCCTCGGCAGGGGATGTGGACGGTCGGATGAACCCTTTGGCCAAGTTTTCATCTAAATATGCCTCGAGGACTGACAGTTCAAGTTCAGACAATGGATAAATGCTGCCGAAGGGGACCTCCGTTCCGGGGAGCAACTCAATGGGGCAATCTTAAGACCTGTGTGGTGGTAGTTGGTCTGCCCCCTTTTTGCTAAATATGTCCAGGTAATCATGGTATTCTGGAAGGACAGCTTGGCGGGTTTCCGAGTCCAGGCTCAGGAGTAAGGGGCCAACGTCCCGGAAGGGGAGCAGGCAGTGTTGGCCACAGTACGGGGACGGGAACTATATATGTCCAGAGGACCAGTTTATGTTGGGGCTATGCACCCGGAGCCAAGGAAGCCCCAAGATGATGGGGAACAAAGGTGAGGCAATCACATCAAGGATAAGCAGTTATTGGTGCCCCTCAGCTGTGGATACAGGTATAGGCTGGGTTTCCATGGTTACTTGGCCGGACTTGATGGCCGTTCCGTCGGCCAGGCGAATAGTCACTTTATGCACCTTGGGGCACAGGGGCATCTGGTGTAGCTGGGCGAAGGCCTGGTCCACAAAACAGCTACATGCCCCTGAATCAATAATTGCTGGCACTTGAATGCTCTCTCCAGGCAACTGCAAAGAGACAAGGAGAGTCAGGTGAGAAACATTACTACTGACAGGGGTTTCCTCCTGGTTAATCCGATGGTGCCACTTACCGGCTTTGGCAGGATAGGTCTGCACCATATGTTCAGGTTACCCACAGTACAGACACAGGCTCAGAGCACGGCGCCGCTGTCTCTCCTCAGGGGTGAGAGACGGGCGCAGAAGGCCAATCTGCATCGGCTCAGGCGGATCGACTGGTGAGGACGCGGCAGGTACAGGAGCTGTATGACTGGGGACCCGGGGCATCATTCATGTCAGGCGTTGGATGGTAGGTGTACCCGTAGCTCGTTCAGCCCGGCATTCCCAGAGCCTCCGGTCAATTTGGATAGCCAAGTTTATGAGGGCGTCCAGGGTCACGGGCACCCTGACGCGAGCGAGCTTGTCCTTTAACCTCCCTGGCGGTATGATTATTTCAGATTTTTGGTGCTGAAAGCGGTACGATTATTTTGCATGAAAATTTGGCGTTTTATATTGTAGGCCTGTAATTCTTAGGAATAACTCACTTAAATCTGTCCAAACAAGAGTCTAGTAGACATCCCGGGTATGATAAAGTTTGAAAAATGAAATCATAAATTATAATATAATAAATAACTAAAAATAATTATCAAAAATAATAACGTAATAGTAATAAAATGTATTCAATAATGTAATCAAACCAAAAACACTGAAATGTGCTCAGTTGCAGAATTGTCGCTGTCGTCACTTTCAGTTTCTAATGATAAATTTCCCCAAAAATCAGTATCACTCAATTCTGCAAATCATTCTTATTTACTATCTGTGTTTTCTAGCTGATCAAAAACCACTTTTGACGTAAAGGGACACTTTTTGGCTACTATGGACATTCTCATGTTTCCAGGCAGAAAGAATGACATATATAATATAAAAGTGCATGCAGGGCACTGGGCAAGCCACTAGGGACAAAGGGGACGTGAAATGTTTTCATACAGTAATGTAATCTATAAGATTACAGTGTACTGCATGTGCTGTGTGTGTTTCACTTTTTGAATTTCCCACCAGTCTCCGTCCCCGTGCGACGCGACGCTCACAGGGAACGAAGCCCGGCACACAGGAGTCATCTGGCGGCGGACACAGCCCGCAGACACAGCGGGGGGGGGACATCGCTGGATCCAGGGGACAGGGTGAGTAGCGCTGCCTGGATCCAGCAATGCAATCCCGAGTGTGGCTCGGGGTTACCGCTAATGGTATTGAAATTGCACCCCGAACCACACTCGGGATTACCGCCAGGGAGATTAACGGCTCTGACAGTCCCAGGCGAAATTGGTAGCAGAGTGCTGCGTCATTCCACGCTGTGTCAGCACTCCAACGAAATCAGGGCATGCAGGGTGGCCTCTGCTGTGGCTGCAAGGTGGGGGTCCTGGTACAACTTGGCTCTGGCGTCAAAGAAGGCACTCAGGGTGGCTACTTCAGGTGCTCTTTGTTCCCAGAGCCGATAAGCCCAGGTCTGAGGTTCCCCCTGTAGCAGGGAGATCACAAGTCCCACTTTAGTGGCCTCCAAGGAAAAGGTGCGAGGCTGTGGGCCAAAGTATAGCTTGCAAGAGCTGTGGAAAGCCCTGAACTTTCTCCGATCCCCCGCGAACTTGTCGTGAAGGGGGACCTTAGGCTTGGATGGCAGAGCCACAATGGTGCGGGCTCCTGCAGCTCCCCCTCTAGGTGCAGGGGAGTGGAGGGCTCACGTACTTGCTCCTCCAGCTGGGTGTAGCCATCTTGCAAGTTCTTCACCGCTTGTGTGAGCCCGGCCAAGTGGATGCACAACTCATCCATAACAGAGGGTGTTCCCTGCGTGGACTCGGACATGGCTGTCTGTTACTGTCATGGTCCTGGTGGTGGAGTCTGGCGTGCGCAGGGAACAACCGCTCTTGCGCACCCGATTCAGGGACCCCTGGTAGAGCAGACAGGGAGTCCAAGAGTGCAGGATGGCACGAGGGCTGGATGGTCACTGGTAGTGGCGTGAAGCTCCAGGTAGTCGTGCAGATCAGAAGAGTGGTCGTACAGGCTGGGTCAGCAACTGGCTGGCGGTGCGGTATAAGGGGTCAGGCAAGAGAGTAGTCAAATCTAAGCAAAATTTATTAACAGACTGGCAGCAGCGGTACAGAAGGTCAGACAATCGGATGGTCGTGGATAGCTGGGGTCGGTGCAGGCAGATAATGGCAGATCAGATCAAGCTGGTTCGAACAGGAAAACAGGAAGGGTCACAGATACTGGAAACAGGAACAGAGCTGAGGCTCACAGGTACTCAGATGCTGTAGAATGGACAACACCTGCTGACAGGTGCACAGGGTTCAAATAGCACTGCTTGGCACAGTTTCTAGCCCATGCGCGTGCACGAGCGCACGCGAACACACACAGGCGCGTGCGAAAGCGCTAAAAGTCCAAAGATGCTGATTTCTCCTAACAAAAACAGAGAGATACATCCTATGTAACTTAAATACAATATCTACATACTGTATGTACATTTCATGCAGTACCTCCTAGGAGTACTATTTCCTTAGCAAGGGCAAGAATGCTCGTAGTACTGCTCAATTGCTATATTTAGAGTGTACATATTTACACCTAGGCCACTGGTTCTGCAAGCCCACAGTCCAATAGGCATAGTGTCCATCAGAGAAAAGAAAAACAAAAAATGCAACAACGATAAAAACTGAAAAATTCACCCATAATCAGCGGCTTACATTTCTCTTCTTTTCTTTATGGATTTTAGCAAACTGGAGAGATGCAAAGGGCCCCCCCCCCCCTCTGCAATGTCCAACGTAAACAAATTTGCTTGGTCTGTATATCTCAGCTCTTTAACTGAACCTTTCTTAAAGTGGTTGTAAACCTCAGTCATGGAATCTGAGCAAAGCACATATATCTGTAGTGTTTGCATCTCGCTAAAGCACTAGGTGTCGTTTCTCTCTGGTGCTTTGTTCTTCTGTTATCAACATCAGTCACTTCTGAGAAGTTTTCCCGACACATGAGATAAATTTGTCTTGTGAGGGGAAGCGCGGAATGGAGCTTGTCTATTCAGAACACAGTTCTGCTGCTGTGTGAGGGGGTGTTCCTTTCCTCCAATCAACTCTCACACACTGTAACTGCAGCCTCTCCGTCCCCTCTTCTGTGCCCCTTACAGATGAAGAAAGATTTTTAACACAATCTGCCCTTTTGAAGGGGTGTAGAGAGGAGAAGACTGCGATAAACAAGTAAAACCTGTGTAGGAGGACTGTTCATTTCACTGGGTATATGTGAGGGTTTACAACCACTTTAAAGGACCAACAACTTGCAACAGATCAGTCCTTAGAATACAACAGAGGAAAAGAAAACAGCACAGCAACTGTAAACATTGGGATCAGAGATCTACTCCATCTTCCCATCAGGGCCCCACATACTTGCAGACCATTCTTGGTCCCTGAGTCCAGCTTTCTTTATGACCACTTTGTTCCTGTAAATAAAGCGCCCTAGGCTTCAACTGGCCTCGACATCCAGGAACATTTTCCAGTAGGCAGGGTAGTTTGGGTTTCTGCAATGTTTTGGAACATTGAGGTACTCTCATACTTCCTCTGCACACCACTCTCTTTTCCTCTATTTCATCCACATTAACCTTGGACAAATAAAAGTATTCCAGTCTCTACTCCATCTTCTATACAGTCCTTTGGAACCTGAAAAACTGGGGCAACTCCTCTTTGTTTCCCTTTCCAGATAACACACACACTTTGGGGCCTTTCTAATCAGGCCCTTGTGTGCCTCATTCTGGGCCATCATCTGGGTGATAGTGAGTGTAGACTGAAAGTCCAGTCTACACTTCTTATAAGTCACATTTAAACACAGTCTCTCTACACTTTCCAGTATCTGGGCTGTTTGCTGTCTTTCTTTCTGCAAATCAGAATAAGACAAGGACCCCGCTCACGCTCTCTTAAAGCCCTCCAAGACCATTTGGAATGGGAGGATTTAGCCTCACTGCACTGACCTATCTCCTCTTCCTCAGTCAGTCTACTGCTGGATCAGCCAGGCCAGACAATGTGAAGGAGCTGTTTATTATGTAAGGTAAGCAAGTACTACTGATATAGTAATAAAAAATTAACCTGTGAATAGTGTGGTACTGTGCGTTACCACAACAGGTTCTTTGACATGAAAGCAACATTACGTTACCATTCCTGATCCATGCTTCTGAAAAGCTAGTTGTCTGGCCATCATGCTCACCCTCTAGCCTCAGTACTTTGAGTTAACTTGTACAACTATGGAAATAAAAATGTCTGACTTTTCTCCAACTTGCCTGATTGCTCCTGAACGGAACTGAATGAAAACAATGGATCAGCATGCAAAATAGGTAACCAGCATTTTCCTCCCCTTCACATTTCTCTTGTGACAGGTTTATTTTAAGTATATACGGTTTGTGCCAACATTTTGATTTAGCCCAACATGCTGCTGCTAAAACTCAACTAATAAGGTTTGGATGGCTTAGTGAGGTGAGTGGGAATACAAATGAAAACTGCTACCCATGATGAAATTTGTAGTCTGTTTGCAAAAATACAACCCTGTTTCCTATCTATTCACTTTTCCTCCAATAGAATTCCTCCAAGAGAATGCTGCTGAGCATTCTCATCAAATGTGGCTCTAAGACCCTTCTATATTGGTACACTTTTTAAAAGATCCTATAACTGCCATCTTCAATGATTCATAGGAACCAGCAGCAGCTATGATTGCTCCTTCAGACTCAAATGGATTTTTACAGCAGAATGAATACATGGTAAAAAAAATCCTTGCGTTTTCTCAGCCAAGAGAGATTTTACTTAACTATTGTACGCTTCAGCAACAGGGGACTTTCAGCATTCAGGGATGTATCCATGATGCTAAAGTAATAGGAAAGCAGTATTGATTAAATTATACCCATCATGAGAAAAATACTGTGGCTATAATTATCATTTTTAGAAGGTTATGTTAGCAATGGAAACCCCCTGATTTTTCTCAATACAGGTTTCTTCTTTTAAAGATGATGATTAAAGATGAGACTAATGTCTAATGTGTTGCAGTAGAAAATGCTTGCTTGGCTTTTAATGGATTATTTTTATAGGGTGATATATACTTTTTTTTAAATTTCAGTAAACTCAAAAACAGCAATGTAATATATTGAAACTTACCAGGCCTTATGGGTGAAGGGTTTATAAAATTTGCAAAACATTGCATTCTGCTTTATGTCGATTTTACACAGCGTCCCAACTTTTTTTTTTTTTTTTAGAAAAAATGGGGTTATACACTATTGTAGGCAAGAGGAGTATTGTCACACTAGGGGAAGACTAGAACATTTCTTCCTCTGCTTTTCTACATATCATAGGAGGAGATTTTCTATAGTTCAAAGTAAGAACAGATATAACAAAAACCCTTGAAATAGTATATATAAAAGTACATTTTGGTCAGATAAAAAAATATATAAATGAATGCATCTCTGTCATTAGTAATGTGGTATTAAACCCAAAAAACAATATATATATATATATATATATATATATATATATATATATGTAAGCTTACCGAGCCTCAGATGTGGCTGTATTATATTTCTATTTATGTTTTTTCACTGGTGATCCAACCAGTCTGATATTTTTCAATGTCCTTTAACAGTGCAGGCTGTCCATTAACAGTGGCAGTTAAAGGGTTGGGACAAACCATTAAACACTGACAGGGGATGCATACCTGGATAGCAAGGATAACTTGCCACAAATTTGTGGCAGTGTTGAATTGTAAGCCTGTTAACTTGCTGCACATTTTCAGTTCTAAGTTGTACACTTGCAGAGCACTTGAAGCACAAGTTCTAGTTGGCACTTTTCCAATTTGTATCGAATTTGCGTGACAAGTCTTTAGCAAGAGTAAGGCCTCATACACACGGACATTTTTTGACGCCGGCGTTTTCTGGCATTTTTTGCAGCTCTCCATGTTAGTCAATGGCCCCATAAAAATGCTGACGTTTTTGAGCTGTAGATGGCGCCGGCGTTAGTGAGCTGAAACTAGAACCCACGGCCAGTGCGTTCTGAGGCTGTAACATTTGGCGTTTTTTGACGCAGACGCCACAAAATGCCAACTAACGCCAACTAATACTGTACCGGCATTAACCAACGTTTTTTGACGCCAACGTTTTTAGGTTGAAAAATAGCAGAGGGATGATTTTTTTTAAAAAACGCCTATTGACGCCGACGCTCACTAACGCTAATGCATAACGCCGAAAAACGCAGATTTTTTTTCCTTGACGTCGGGCCCGACGTTTTGTTTATTTTTTTAGAAACGTCTGTGTGTATGAGGCCTAAATCTGCAGTGGGTAGTCTACAGCAAAAGCTCTGCAAGTTTATGGCATGAAAACTCAGCCACAGTGACCCCTGTGGTGGGATGACTATTGCATAACATAACTGAGCCAAAACTTGCGTCAGACTTGCAGAATGTTTGCAAAAAAAGTTGATCTGGAGTCATGAAATACGGACGTGCTGCAATTGTGCAACAAACGCGAAGCCTGGCAAGTCTAGCAATAGCTTAGCAAGTCATTTTCAAACTTGCAGCACAATTGCTTGCTATCTGAGAACATTAGTCAGATTTTATTCATTTATGTAAAACCTTTATCCCCAAAGGAAAAAAAAAATGCTTGCTGTAACTGCTTAGAAAGTGTTAGCTGGATTTCAGCTTTAATTTTTTAAGTTAAGTCTGTCTAAATCTGCTGGTCTAACACTACCCTCTCCCCAGACTGACAGACAGGACAGGTGTCCTAGGACAGCTACATTGCTCTTCCATAAAGTGGGAACTCCTAAGACAGGAAATGTGTTACTGGCCAGATCACCATGTGAAATGAATGGAAAAACACCCTAAAAAAAGAAAGAAAACAAATGCAGCCACCACATTTAAAGATTGGTAAACTGCAATATGTTACATTCCTTGTTTTAGGTTTAATACTGCTTTAAATGGTACCTGCCTCTTGCAGTCCTTGTAAAGTACATCTTGGAGGAGGGAGAAGCAACATACGGAGCTTGTTATTTGTGCTGCAGTGCTTATGTGCTAACAAGGAACATCACCAAAGAGAAAGCCGCCTCAGGTAACCACATTAGCCATCCATTCACATGGCATGAGGTTATGAGTAAGCGCTAGCCCATTGCGAAACGCATAAACTTTTACTGTACCCCGCACTCTCTGTGATGTCTTTTGCATGAAAGATCAATAAAGGTGAAGTGTTGCGGCAAAATCTGGATTTCTTTTGATTGTTTAACAAGGAACACAATGATAGGAGAAGGGACCTGGGTGACAGAGAAATGAGCTCATCGATCCGCTTCTTCTTCTTTCTCTCTCTAATGACAGGCATGGATGGAGTGGGGGGGCGAGTGTTACTTTACCATGGTAGAGAAAAACTCAAGTCTTCTGCCTCATAAGACATGGCTGTGCGCTGTGGCAGATCTATGTAAATCTCAGAACTGGATTTATAGAAATATGAACATTTGGCAGGTAATGCAACTACATTTTATCAAATTCCATGTGTTGTTTTATGTTGGTTTGGCAGCAGTTGACGGGCCAAAAGATTGCAAATAGGCAACATTCATTGATTGGGATTATGTGAGAGGTTGACCTGCCACCAAAAAGTAGTAAAGCTCTTTTGACATCATGTGGCAATACTATAGAAAAATCTTATGGAGTTCAAA
>BLSH010509631.1:59869-70113 GCA_018402905.1 Glandirana rugosa
TCCTTCACCTCATCCTCCTCCTCCGTTGTTCTCCGTTTCTCTTTACGGGACGTTAGGAGCCACCGCCTTCCTCTACACGGTTTGACGATAGACGGAGTCCGGGTGGGTGGTGATGTAAACGGGTCACACGTCAATCGCTCTGTATCGCATGGACGGGAACGAATGACCAGGTGCATAGTCACCAATACACCTGGAACGGTGTCTACCACAACGCGTCACGTGTGAACTAGAACAGGGGCTGTTCAAACACGTCCCTTCCCTACCGAGTGGACCTTTTCATCACCGCCGACCCATGGTGCATGACACCCTGTCGGTGGCGGTAGTCCAAAAATTTTGAGTCTGGTGGACACGGACAGTTTTAAAAACCTGATGGCGGTGGCTGTCCCACAGTACGTGGTACCCAGCCGCCACTACTTTTCCAGGTGAGCCATCCCTTCCCTGCACAAACTTGTCGGGGACAAGATCAAGTGTGCACTGCGCAACACCATCTGTGGCAAGGTCCACATAACCACTGATACGTGGACCAGTAAGCAAGGGCAGGTACGCTATGTCTCGCTAACTGCACACTGGGCAAATGTAGTGGTGGGTGGGCCTGAGGCAGATAGCAGTTTGGCACATCTCCTTCCGCCACCGAGGATTGCAGGGCATTTCTCTTTGCCTCTTGTTGCCTCCTCCTCCTACTCCACTTCCTCCTACTCTACCACCTCCTCATCCGCTCAGCGTAACACCTTCACCACCAACTTCAGCACATCCAGGGGGAAACGACAGCAGGCTGTTTTAAAACTGATATGTTTGGGGGATAAACCCCACACTGCGCAGGAGCTGTGGATGGGCATTGAACAACAGACCGATGAGTGGTTGTTGCCTCTGAGCTTCAAGCCCGGCCTGGTGGTGTGCGATAATGGGTGAAATCTCGTAGCAGCTTTGACGCACATCCATTGCCTGGCGCATGTGCTGAATTTGGTGGTGCAGAAATTTCTAAAAAACTACCCGGATATGTCAGAGCTGCTGCAGAAAGTGCGGGCCATCTGTGCGCGCTTCGGCATTCTTACCCTGCTGCTGCTTGCCTGTCTACGCTACAGCGGAACTTAGGTCTTCCTCCTTTGCGACGTGCCCACAAGTTGGAACTCCACCTTGCACATGCTGGAGAGACTGTGGGAGCAGCAGCAGGCAATAGTGGAGTTTCAGCTGCAGCTCTGCTGAACAGCACCATTTCACAACCAATGAGTGGGCCTCCATGCGAGACCTGTGTACCATATTACGGTGTTTCGAGTACTCCACCAACATGGCCAGTGCCAATGACGCTGTTCTCAGCGTTACTATCCCACTTCTATGTCTCCTTGAAAAAACACTTGATGGAAGAGGATGTGGCACAGGAGGAAGAGAAGGTGGAAGAGGGGTCATTTCCACGGTTATCAGGCCAGTCATTCACAAGTGGCTCGGAGGGTGGGTTCCTGCACCAGCATAGGCCAGGTAAAAAATTTTCAAGCCAGGGCACAGTTCTGGAGGACGAGGATGATGATGAGGAGGAGGAACCGTGTTCACAGCAGGGTGGCACCCAACGCAGCTTGTGGGCATCAATGTAGTG
Organism: Glandirana rugosa; assembly: GCA_018402905.1. NCBI lineage: Eukaryota > Metazoa > Chordata > Amphibia > Anura > Ranidae > Glandirana > Glandirana rugosa. The sequence goes on from BLSH010509631.1 coordinate 61,458, forward strand.
TGGCTGGGGGGATACGGATGACACAGATGATACACCTCCCACAGAGGACAGCTTATCGTTGCCTCTGGGCAGCCTGGCACACATGAGCGACTACATGCTGCAGTGCCTGCGCAACGACAGCCGAGTTGCCCACATTGTAACTTGTGCTGATTACTGGGTGGCCATCCTGCTGGATCCCCGTTACAAGGACAACATGCCGCCCTTAATTCCCTCACTGAAGCGCGATCGGAAGATGCGCGACTACAAGCGCACGCTGGTAGATGCGCTGCTGAGGGCATTCCCAAATCACACCGGGGGCTCAGTGGAAGCACAAGGCGAAGGCAGAGGAGGAGGAAGAGGTCGCCTATGCAGCTGCGGCACCGCCAGCACCTCAGAAGGCAGGGTTAGCATGGCCAAAATGTGGAAAAGCTTTGTCAGCAGCACGCCACAACAAATAGCACCACCAGCTGATAGGCAACGTCTTAGCAGGAGGCAGCATTTCAGCAACATGGTGGAACAGTATGTGTGCACACGCCTACACGTACTGACTGATTGGTCTGCCCCATTCAACTTCTGGGTCTCCAGATTGAGCACATGGCCTGAGCTTGCCCTTTATGCCTTGCAGGTGCTGGCCTACCCTGCAGCCAGTGTATTGTCTGAACGTGTGTTTAGCATGGCAGGGGGCGTTATCACAGACAAGCGCAGCCACCTGTCTGCAGCCAACGTGGACAAGCTAACCTTTATTAAAATTAACCAGGCATGGATCCCATAAGACTTGTCTGTACCTTGTGCAGAATAGCCATTTATACTGGCCTCACACAGCCATTGGTATACTTAAGTGAACGTATCCTTTTTTCCAAGTATAAAGGACTTGGTATCCTCCACACTGGTCTGTCAGACAGACAGACCAGCGTGGAGGATACAAAGTCTTTTATACACATGCACAAGGGAACTTATCCCAAACATTTATACCTACCCTCTGTGAAGGACTCTACCTCCAGGCTTGGGTATACAGGTGGTGCTTTACCTTGCTTTGCTAGTAGGTTGTTATCTGTCTATGTTAATACCTGTTATTTATGTCCAGTTTTTACTTATTTGTAAATAAAGATATACAATTTTAATCCTTTTTGCCTATGTTGTGCCCTTAAAGTCCTGCCTATTTTTTGGGGGAGATTCTCCTTCAATCCTTTTTGTATTAACCTCCTATGCTAACTCAATAACTGGCCTGGGTGGCTTCAGACAAGAGACTCTTAAAGTCTATATAGCTGTATTGCCGAAACCAGAGAAAGATCCAACTCATTGTGGAAACTATCGTCAAATTTCTTTATTAAATATGGATGTTAAACTCTATGCAAAAGTGTTAGGTGACAGGCTCTACTCACTGCCACCAAGATGGATAGACCCTGATCAAATGGGATTCGTCCAAGGTCGCAAAGCTAGAGATTATTTGTTTCAAACTTTAGCGATTATTTCATATGTCAGACGTTGTTCCCAGCCCACCCTGTTATTATCTTTAGATGCTGAAAAGGCATTTGACAGGGTGGACTGAGAATTTCTAATGTTGACCTTGGATTCCCTGAGAACTGGCCCCAAAATGATAAGTAGAATATCAGCACAATATGACTCACCCACAGCGCAAATCAGGATTGACAGAGTGCTAAGCGTTTACATTATATAATGGAACCCGTCAAAGGTGCCCCCTATCCCCATTACTATGTATTTTGTTTTTGGAACCCTTTCTTCAAACAATTAGATATACAGGGTGGGCCATTTATATGGATACACCTTAATACAATGGGAATGGTTGGTGATATTAACTTGTATTTCTGATATCCATGAGGTGAAGGCGAAAGGGAAGGAACACAAACTAGCCGCTTACATGGACAATATTTTATTCTTTGTGCAGCAACCCTGAAATTACTTTACCCAACCTTATGGTCACCTTACATTCCTTACAAACGTTATCTCATTACAAAATCAACATGGCTAAGTCCGAAATTCTAAACATTACCATTACAGTCAATGAGATCCCAAAGTTTAAAGTGGCTTTCCCCTTTCTATGGCAGCCAGTTAGTTTAAAATATCTGGGTGTCAACCTGACTGCCCATCTGTCAGACTTATTCTGGCAAAATTATCTTCCCTTGTTACACGCCATTAAGATACATTTGAGCAGGTGGTCTGCAAAGTGTCACTCTTGGCTAGGCAAAATAAACATCATTAAGATGAATATTTTGCCTCACATTCTGGTTTTTTTTTTCAAATGATCCCAATGGGGGTCCCCATAGGTTTTTTCTCTGGCTTACAAACACTTATTTCACATTATATATGGAAAGGCAAGCGGGCGAGAGTCTCCCAAGACATTCTATAAAGTGACTAAGTGGGCTGGCTATGCCTAATTTTAAACAATATTATTATTGCAGTTGTGTTAAAGCGGATTGCAGAATGGAAACAACTTGGTGACAAAAAAATGTGGGTACAGGTGGAATCAACTTTGGCAGACAAAGACTTGTCTGTAGTTCCTTGGCTCCCACGTAAATGCAAGGGGTTGACATCTTTAGCATCCCCAATGACTATGTCTACCCTATCTGTATGGGACTCATTACACTCTTAATATTTCTGGAAGTTTAACTCCCCACTAATGCCCCTTTTAGGTCACAGCTATTTCTTGCCAGGACTGCTAGATAAATGGTTTAAGCGCTGGTTTGGAGAGAGCCAGCCTCAGCTACACTAAATTAATTAAAACCCTTGCAAACTCTTTGTGGTAACACCAGGCCTAATAATATGGATCAGTGGCGTTATACGTAACTCTCCCATTTTGCGCATAATCTACCACAGCTGATCTGCTCACTGTCTGAATTGAATCATGTTGAAAAAGTATTAGGCCTAGAAACTCACCCCCCACACTGTATGTCATTATTCTATAAAGCCTTATTAGCAATGGCAGCTGGTCAATAGGGGGTGCTTGAGCGCCGCCTCCCCTCTGGGAATGAGAAAGAAAAAGTCTGCCCGACTCCTTAAAGGTGGCGCCAGTTTATTGATTATAGGTTCAAGTAGTGAGACTATTGGTCAGTCCTAAAAGTCCTACAAGTGTATGTATGTGCGCTAAAGAAGCACACATACATACACTGATTGGCTGCCCTGAGCCAGTGACTGCCAGTGATTGGTTATGTCACGGTGCGGTGGGTGGGGACGGGTCAAGGGCAACTGACTCAAGGATGAGGTACCGTACTGCTCCCTGTGTACTGGCTCCCTGTGTACTGCTTACAATACCTGTGTACTGGCTCCCTGTGTACTGCTTACAATACCTGTGTACTGGCTCCCTGTGTACTGTTCCCTGTACACTGCTTACAATACCTGTGTACTGGCTCCCTGTGTACTGCTCCCTGTGTACTGGCTCTCTGTGTACTGCTTACAATACCTGTGTACTGGCTTCCTGTGTACTGGCTCCTTGTGTACTGCTTACAATACCTATGTACTGGCTCCCTGTGTACTGGCTCCCTGTGTACTGCTTAAAATACCTGTGTACTGGCCTCCTGTGTATTGCTTACAATACCTGTGTACTGGCTCCCTGTGTACTGCTTAAAATACCTGTGTACTGGCTCCCTATGTACTGGCTCCCCGTGTACAGCTTACAATACCTGTGTACTGGCTCCCTGTGTACTGATTACAATATCTGTGTACTGGCTACCTGTGTACTGCCTAAAATACCTGTGTACTGGCTCCCTGTGTACTGCCTACAATACCTGTGTACTGGCTGCCTGTGTACTGCTTACAATACCTGTGCACTGGCTCCCTGTGTACTGTCTACAATACCTGTGTAATGGCTCCCTGTGTACTGCTTACAATACCTGTGTACTGGCTCCCTGTGTACTAGCTCCCTGTGTACTGCTTACAATACCTGTGTACTGGCTCCCAGTGTACTGCCTACAATACCTGCGTACTGGATCCCTGTGTACTGCTTACAATACCTGTGTACTGGTTCCCTGTGTACTGCCTACAATACCTGTGTACTGCTTACAATACCTGTGTACTAGCTCCCTGTGTACTGCTTACAATACCTGTGTACTGGCTACCTGTGTACTGCTTAAAATACCTGTGTACTGGCTCCCTGTGTACTGGCTTTCAATACCTGTGTACTGGCTCCCTGTGTACTGATAACAATATCTGTTTACTGGCTCCCTGTGTATTGCCTACAATACCTGTGTACTGGCTCCCTGTGTACGGCCTAAAATACCTGTGGAGTGGCTCCCTGTGTACTGCTTACAATACTTGTGTACTGGCTCTTTGTGTACTGCCTACAATACCTGTGTACTGGCTCCCTGTGTACTGCTTACAATACCCGTGTACTGGTTCCCTGTGTACTGTCTACAATACATGTGTACTGGCTCCCTGTGCACTGCTTACAACACCTGTGTACTGGCTCCCTTTGTACTGCCTACAATGCCTGTGTACTGGCTCCCTGTGTACTGATTACAATACCTGTGTACTGGCTCCCTGTGTACTGCCTACAATACCTGTGTACTGGCTCACTGTGTACTGCTTACAATACCTGTGTACTGGCTCCCTGTGTACTGCCTACAATACCTGTGTACTGCTTACAATACCTGTATACTGACTCCCTGTGTACTAGCTCCCTGTGTACTGCTTACAATACCTGTGTACTGGCTCCCTGTGTACTGCCTACAATACCTGTGTACTGGCTCCCTGTGTACTGCTTACAATACCTGTGTACTGGCTCCCTGTGTACTGGCTACAATACCTGTGTACTGGCTACCTGTGTACTGACTGCAATACCTGTGTACTGGCTCCCTGTGTACTGCCTACAATACCTGTGTACTGGCTCCCTGTGTACTAGCTACAATTCCTGTGTAATGGCTACCTGTGTACTGTCTGCAATACCTGTGTACTGGCTCCCTGTGTACTGCATACAATAAATGTGTACTGGCCCCCTGTGTACTGCCTACAATACCTGTGTACTGGCTACCTGTGTACTGGCTACAATACCTGTGTACTGGCTACGTGTGTACTGGCTGCAATACCTGTGTACTGGCTGCATACTGTGTTACTGGCTGCAATATACCCCACCTGTGATGCTGAGCTGTATACTGTGTCCTGATATTGAGCTGTATACTCCTGACACAATATGTGGAATAGAGGGGATGGAGTGTGTGGATAAGGGGTGGGGCTTATGAGAAGTAGGAGGGGTCAAAAAGGAAGAGCGGGGCCTGGTGCCCCACCATCCTAAAAATTCACCAGCCGCCACTGCTTATTAGCCCTCCATGGTCCTCGCTACCCTGGCTACATAGCTAGCTGGGAAAAAGATTTGCATACAAGTATTTCTGATGAGCATAAAAACAAAATATTGCAGTTAGCCCTTGTGTCCTCTATTTCCTCCAAAATAGTGGAAGCAAATTATAAACCCCTCATTCGTTGGTATTATACCCCAGATAAACTACATGCAATGTCATCTGCGGTTTCGCCCTTATGTTGGAGGAACTGCGGTGGCATAGCAATGCATGGACACATTTGGTGGACGTGCCCCTCTATACAGGAGTACTGGAAGAAGGTTGTTGAGATAGCTTCAGTTATACAGAAAGAGGAAATTAAGCTTGAACCCTGGTCCATACTATTTCCCTGCACAGCAGGGTCAGTAGGCAGATACAGGAACTCAATAACTCTGCATTTACTGAACGCGGCTTGAAGTGATTGTAGCCGTATTAGTGCAATAGTGCCAGAGAAAACTGAGTACTGTCCGTGATACTTTTTTTATTTGCACTAACATAAAATTTTTCAGGACAAGCTTTCGGGGTATCTCCCCTTCTTCAAGGTCCAAGCAGTACTGAATAAAAACTGTTTTAGCCAAATATTAAAAAAGAGAAAAAAAAGAAGAAAAAAAAAAACCTCTAAGGGAAAGGAAAAACAAACAAATACAAATCAATGTATAAGCTAGTTACATTACCATGGCCTTATACATTGATTTGTATTTGTTTGTTTTTCCTTTCCCTTAGAGTTTTTTTTTTTCTTCTTTTTTTTCTCTTTTTTAACATTTGGCTAAAACAGTTTTTATTCAGTACTGCTTGGACCTTGAAGAAGGGGAGATACCCCGAAAGCTTGTCCTGAAAAATTTTATGTTAGTGCAAATAAAAAAAGTATCACGGACAGTACTCAGTTTTCACTGAACGCGGCAAAATCTTTGATTCCCCTACTTTAGAAACAACGCACTGTACCCACTATGGTCCAATGGCTATTAAAAATAGATGAAATATATTTGCTAGAAGAGCTAACCAGTATAGTTAGAGACACTGCCGTGAAACACGCTAAAACCTGGGCATGTTGGTATTAATTTAATTCCGTAGATATATATACTAACTATACTATACATAGTTAAAGGGCCTCATGATTTCCATCAGCACCTCAAAGAAGAGAATAGGGTAAATTTACCCCCAGTATTATAAAAGCCACCAATGTATGATTTAATCAAAATATAAGCATAGGTTCGCCCTCTTCCCTTTCTCTTTTTTCCCCTTTTCTTATGTCATAATTATATATATATAATAGGTATTTCTGGAGACGTTAATGGAATGGAATCTTTTAATAGATTAACAAGAAGTTATGCAAACTATGTCTTTTTGAAACATGCAATAAAAATTTATTAAACACAATTTCCAAATTTTTGGAATGATTCAGGTTTGGATCCGTCAGAGGATGGTCGACTGATTCGGGTTCTGTGTGGAAAGTGGCTGGTTGTTAAAGGGTAGCTCCACTTTCGTGGGGAAAAAAATAGAATATAAAAAAAAAATAATATAGCGTGTACTATTGCGATACAAGTCATATTTTAATTGAATGTTATTAAAAATTACCTTTCCTTTTCAATCTGCAGCCGCTGTAATTTTCTGAGAATGCATTGCAATATGGCTACCTGGAGTTGTTCTGTACTCAGAGTGTGTACTGACCACTCCCCAGAAACATAATTTCCTGCTTGTGTGATTGGCTCACCAATATTCCCAGAAGTCTGCACTAAGATACAAGTCAGATTTCAGGCATCCCCTGCAACAAAAATGTCATTTTTGGAAAGATACTTTTAATAGGAGTACATCTAAAGAGATGGAGGCCCAGCAGATTTTCTCATTAGTGCTCTCCAGCTGCACACCTGACAGTTAATTAGGAAACCACTCCCCTTAGACCCACTCAGTACAGAGGCACAGAGAAACACAGGGGATTTCTTCAGAATAACAAAAGGTGAGAATTTGCAACAAAGTTTGTTAAAAACCTTGCAATATACAGAGATCACCCAGCGGGAAATGTATTTTTCTCAACAAAAATGGAGTTACAATTTGAACGGCGGGCCAGGTGATCAGCCGCGGCAGCCTTGGCAGCCAGTGGTTCGTGGGCTGTCGGCGGGCTTCATCACTGGCGGCTGGGGTGTGGACAGAAGAATGCCGGCAGTAGAAAATTCCGAAACAGGGTGGCTTGGGGTCAAAGCCTTTGGATCAAAAAAACTGTTTAAAATAAATAAAAACACGAGTCCTTTGTTAAAGAAATGAAAGGGTCAATGTCCCCCCGATCCATCTAGATCCATCGGCAATCAGGACACCCGGCGGCCGCGGAAAGGGAGAAAAAAGGATGCTCCACACTCGTTGACCGCGGGCCGCTGCATGCCTCCTATGCGGGGTAACGGTTCTTGAATGTGTGGGGGACAGAGCTGCCTGTTGGCATCGCATGGTGTCCTGTTGTGATGTCGCCGACCCAAAAAAAAAGGGATAAGCCAGCCCCTTTACTATGAAACAGTCAGCTCACGGCAGCCATAGCATCAGTGTGTTGAAGCTTGTGTATGGAGAGATTAGGAAGAGCAGACAAACTGCATAGGAACAGATTGGGGGCATTTAGCAAACCCTGCTTTACGTCTGTAAATTGCAGTGGCAGGTCCTTGGTTCGTGTTTTTCATTTAACCCATTAATAAGTCATTATTAGGACTGCTAATTGTGTAATTGACTGCAAGCTCTTGGCCAAGCACCCCCTTTTGCTTTCTTTATTTTAGCGTTCTTATTCTTGTGATTTTTTTGCTTTCATTTTATTTTGTGGTTGATTTGAAGGCAGTGTTTGCTTTCTGCAGTCACCCCAATCACAACAAAAATTGTTTTCTTTTCTTTTCTGCAAGGCTTTTTTTCTTTTATAAAAAAAAATAAAAAAATATGGGTGTTTGTTGCAGGGGGTGGTATTTTGGATTATTTATTTCTTTTAGAGGTATATTGGCAGCATCCACTTATTGCTGACCATCTGTTCTCAGAGCTGCTTTTGTTCTCAGTAAGCTCCAGCATCATTTTTGAATTAAAAAAAAAAAGGTTATAAACCAGCGTGCACCAAAACAACTTCACAGTATAAACCCACAATTACAAACCCCCTCCCCTATCCCCATATTAAAAATAAAAGGTAAGAATAGGCCAGTTATTTATGTTCTCTCTGATTAAAACAGTCCTACCAATGGCCATTTTTTACTTAGCTGTATAATTAGTGGGCTTTCATCCTAAATTCTTGTTTGAAAACACCTGCCTGTGCTCAGGGCCGATGCAAGGATTTTTGCCAACACAGGCGAAGGTGCATTTTGGTGCCCCACCCTCCTCCAGCACCAATTTTTACGCTTATACCCCCCACAAGTCCTCGCCCACCCTCCCCAAAT